>LBNU01027765.1:3877-16230 GCA_014162995.1 Artemisia annua | reverse complement strand
TTTTTTATATATTTCGACCCATAACATGCAAAGGTGGTAAGATTTTTATAAAAGCTTTTGTAGATTATTAAGATAGATGTAAATAACGATTGATAATAACTAAGATAAGCTCAAAAAGATTTGTAGATGAAAAGAAAGATTAAGCTAGGAAAAAGATTTAAGACATGAAAATAAAGATTGCATTAATAAAAATACTTACACTAAGATTCAAAAATAAAACTAAGACTCAATAAAAACTAGCTTATAAATGAGGCTGGGGGGGGGGGGTATTTAAGGGAGCAAGGAAGCTTCCCTTTTTTACATCGTGTACGGTTTAGCCCCTATACTTTGATATCTCATGAAAGCTACACATAAACTTCTATTACAACGCTACTAAATGTTCTAACAATTAAATGTAAGTCCTTGTAACTTGAGGTAGCGTGTTGACGTGCTTTCCAAAGGTCTTTGAAGACTTAAAAGTGATCACTTGCTCGAATTTGTGAAGCTTATCTTGATATTTGACTTTGAACTTCAATTAAGCATCTCTTTTATTTTCTTGAGCCTTTAAGAAATAAGTTCGTCGTCACGGGCTTTTCTTAAGTAAATTTCATCTTTGGTTTGACTTTAAGACTCTTTTCCACATCTCGTGCTCGTTTTAGGCTTTTTGGTTGATTTCTATGTTGTTTTTGCAATATCCTTTCCTGCACAGTCATAAACAAAAAAAAATGATATCTTTGGCGTTTAACGTTAGTTTTTGGTCTTTTAAGGTCTGAAAATGGTGAATAAAAGGTATGTGAATAAGCACATACCAAAATCCCCCAGACTAAGGTATTGCGTGTCCTCACGCAATGTAATCACGTCACGCTTGAGAGATAAATAATTTCACACCTCTATTTACTAACTTTGAAAAGTAGCAAAACGTTCAAGAGAAATATGAAATCATTTATTTCCCTAAAACGCCCCGGTTTTCCATTTTTGACAATGTACATCCTATATTACACTACTTTAGCTTATGACTGTGTGCTTGACTTTCATTATCTTTTAACAACGATTAAGGGTCATAGAGCAAGAACACGATTCATAGAAAAGTGACCGATTGGATAAAATTCATCATCCCTGATTTTTCACAAGCCCCCAAACTAAGCGTAAAAACGGATCATTGTTTAATTACAAGTTAGATGCCAACGCTACTCATGGAAGTTACTCGTGTACCGCTTGCTCCCATTTTCCTATTTTTGTATCTCATTATTTTATTTTTGTGAGAGAAATGAATTTCTTCATAAGCATCTCGTTTCATAGTTTTTAGTCCGATAAAGATACCAAATTCAAACGCTAAGTAGTTATCGATCTTCCCTTAAGAAGGTTTGCAAGAGAAATGTGGTCCACATCAAGGATATTGGATACATACAAAGACTTTGGAATACATCAAAAATAGACATAAGTTGGCGAGTACATTTCACGTGCACCTCATGCGTCCGATCTAGGATCGTAACATGCACCTCACGCGCGACCAACTTTAGTCTTAACACTAGAACTCATGATCCATAAATCTTCAACATACATCCTTATTCTTTCTTTTCTTTTTCTTTTTCTTTTCTTGATACTTTTTTCACTTTTTTTTTTCTTTTTCTTGCCTTAGTAACTTTTCAACTCCGAACCTTCACGGTTTCAATCCAAGACCTACCGCCAACTGCTAGGGTTAGAATGTAGGATCCAAGGTCCGATCTCAATCCGAAGTCTTAAAGCACTTTAGCTCTTATGAATACCGGGCTTTAGGGTAGCTCCGAAACCACATGCGTACTACGCAATACAACGAAATACAATACAATACAACTCAATACAATGGCGTGTGTCCTTGATGTGTAAACAATTTTTCAAGCAAAGATTCTCTTAAAAAGATAAAGAACTACTCATCGGCTAAACCTAATATCTTTAATTATTTAGCACAGATATGGGGTGAAGCAATTTTGTGGGAAAAAAAAGTCACGATTACCTTCGATGAGCTTTAAAGAGACCCAACTACTCTATGCTTAGCATCTAACTTCTAAAGAAACTCTATCATTTCTCGTTCTTCGCAAATTTAAAATCCCAAATAATGAGATCCGCGAATGCTTAGCCGATAATCAAGCCACGAATATATAAAGTCAAGTACGGGAGCTGACAAAAGAGTAGCTCCTTGTGTACAAAACTAGCACAAGCTTATGTGATCATCATTGGTTAAGGGAACAAGCTAGGGCTCAACACGCCCGGGTCAAGTCAAAATTTTTATTCTCACTCTTACCTATTAGGAAACTCAAAACACGGTGTCAAAACTTTTATTCTATTTTTGCATGATTTTTCATTTTTTTTTTCATTTTTTTCTTTGAAATTTTTCAAAATTTTTCAATTTTTTTTGGATTTTTGAGGAAAAACGGGGTTGCGTAAGTAAACAGCAATGGTGAAAGTGCTAGTCAATCAAATCGAAGATTTACCCCCCCCCCCCAGACTAAAGATAAACATTGTCCTCAATGTTTAAAAAGGTAAGGGTAATCCTAACAATAAATCTAAGGCCGTTTATTAAGTATGCAAAAGATACCATTAGTCGATAAGATTTTGGATAAATGATTTCCAAGCAAGCATCAATACATGGGACTCGAGTGAAGATGAGATGATCCAACGAGCACGAGAGTCATCATGAATTGGGGAAATCCTGCACATACACAAACAACCAAGCAAACACAAGATTGGAAGAGGTCGCCCTCCTCGTGTTACTTATTAGAAACTAGAAAACATAGATGGATAAGCATGGGGTGCCTCCCACGAAGCGCTTGTTTATTATTGAGTCGTGTAGCCTAGACTCGCCCCGAATTTACTTGTCCTTGGGGGAGCAAATGAAACACACAGCTTGAAAAACGACGATGCCGGGATCAAAAACAACATCCTCACTCGCGGAGGAGTGGGAAAGTGAAGAAATGATGGGATAAGTAAAGAATGGGTGAAACACACGAATGGTGAAAGCATAAACATCATAAGTCTCATCCACCCCTCCATCAATAACTACATTCAACCCGGATCCAAAATCAACATCTGGTGGTTTCGCTGGTGGACGAGAATCAAAAAGATTTGAGTTGGAATTGGAATTCAAAGTATCATCATTAATAAGCACATCATTCTCGTCATTCTCAATACCTGGCGGTATTGAGTCATCCGTAGCAAGAAATCGATCGATAGCCTCTAAAAGAGGGTTACGAGACGGATTATCGGCAATAGGTAAAGAGTTGATCTCAAAATGAAAGCACTCGTAATCCGGAAGAGAGTTATCAGCATGAGTAATGGGATTGCCACTACTCGTCTCTTCAAATCGAAAAGTTTCAAGCTCGGGTAAAAAATCACTATCCAAAACGGGGAGAGGAGAAGAAGTCGGAGGTTTATTCAATGCCTCGATCTTAGAAATGAGAAGATAAACGTTAGATAATTTCTCACGAAGAACTTCATCTTGGATTTCATCATTCTCTTCTTCTAAGCTGACGAGCTCCGAATGTAGTTCCTCAACATATTCGATATCTCCACAAGATAAAGAATTGTCAGAATCAAAATCGGAGAGCATCTCATCATCGTTCTTCTCAAAGCAAATTTCATCAAACGGCTTATCATTCATATCAACAAGATTATCAAGACGATCACTTTCAACAATTTCACCATCACCATTAGAAGTTTCCCCGGACTTACTTTGGATTGGGATAAGGTTCTCAACACTAGACTTATTGAATTCGTCCGATTCCGTTGCCGGAATAGTGTTAAGAGGCTCATCCCCCATTGTTAGCGAGTCCTCGGGCTCTACGGGAGGAAAAGGAGGTACATCACAATCTTCGGCCGTATCAAAAGTATATTTTTCAAAATCGGGTAAAGAATCCTTGAGCTCGGGCTCCAAAGGATCTGACGGCTTAACAATATCAAAAACAAGTGTTGAAGAACATTTTGGAGAATCCGGAGGTGGGACATGTAGTGTGCTCTGAGAGCTAGCAATTTCCACCACTTCCGTTGTAGTCTCTGGTTCTTGTTCTTGAGGGACGTGAAGATAAGGCAAGACGTTCTTTTCAGTCCCCGTTTTAAGCTCAGCACGTAAACTTGATAAACTCTTAACCGTAAATCGAGAAAAATTAGGATCAATTCTTGACGGTTTTGGGGGAGCAACTAATTCTTGGAAAACTGAAGGTTGGACGTATTTAGCACTTCCATTATCAAGGGAAAGTATCGGGTCCTTTGTCACCTCGGTTTCTCGTTCCATTTCCATCACCGGAAAAGAGGCAGGAGTCGATGGTTCATCATGAATAACACGACCTCTCGCAAACTCTAAAGCGGCTAGAAGTTTAAAGAAATTGTTGTCGAGAGATTCCAAAGAAAAATTTTCAACATTTAAAGGTTCACAAGATGGAGTGGGATTGCCACTCGAAGAATTGATTTCGTTTTCTTCTTTCAAAGACTCGTCTTCTCTGCTCTCCTCAAAGTTTTCTTTTTCTTGGTTTCTTCTAAGAATTATCCCTTTTAACTCATTCATTAGACTGAGAAGTGATTCTTTACTTTTTGGATACGGCTCAGAATGAATATTTTCAACAGATTGCCCATAATTCTCAAAATTCGGAGTATTTTGGAATGAAGCGTTATTGACATACGGTTCTTGCTCATAAAAGTTTTGAGGAGGGAGATAAGAATCATTTGGAGGATAATTGGAAAAGTTCGAATTACAGACTTGAGAGTATGAATTTCCAAACACAAGAGCACACATCGAACAAAATCCATTTATAAGATTGCTACCACACCTCATGCAATTACACCGTTGACAATATGCTAAAGACGGATCCAAACGATTTCCACATCCATTACAGAAAGATTGATCGAACGAAGATAAGTAGGGCTGAGGTGGGTAGTCAGAAAAATTTGAAAAGTTGTTGAATGCATTCGAGTTTTGATCATAAAAGGATGAATTATTTGAACCACAAAACAAACAACCTCCATTCTGAAGGTTGTTACCACACCGTTCGCACGTCCACAATCGAGGTCTTTGCAGCAATTCCTCCAAAGCGCGCGTGTTCGCCATTAAATGATATGAAGATAAGGAGATTAGTTTTTTGGTTTTATGTTTAGAAAATGAAAATTCAAAAGTGAAAACAAATTGGAAGAGAAAANTTGAAAAGTTGTTGAATGCATTCGAGTTTTGATCATAAAAGGATGAATTATTTGAACCACAAAACAAACAACCTCCATTCTGAAGGTTGTTACCACACCGTTCGCACGTCCACAATCGAGGTCTTTGCAGCAATTCCTCCAAAGCGCGCGTGTTCGCCATTAAATGATATGAAGATAAGGAGATTAGTTTTTTGGTTTTATGTTTAGAAAATGAAAATTCAAAAGTGAAAACAAATTGGAAGAGAAAATATTTTTGTGTTTTTATATTTTAAAAATATTTACAAAAGTGTTAACTTTTCGAAAGAAGGGTCTTTAAAACACATTATTCAAACGATCGAACGACTTAATCTTATCAACCGCTCCCCGGCAGCGGCGCCAAAAATTGATCGTGGCAGAATTAAGCGGTTAAGCTTAAACACGAGTCGTAGTCCCAACGAGGGTTGAATTGATCTCGTCACTCAAAATCGTGAGTTATGTGAAGTGAATAGGTTTTAAGAGTTGATTTGGTTTTGATTATACTACAACGACAATTAAAATGCGGTTAAAATAAAGGAAAACAATAAAGTGACGCAAAGAAAATAAACAAGTAAAGTTGCATGAAATAAGTGACTTAAAGAAAGCAAGAATTAAAGTGCGATAAGTGATTAAAACGGTAAATGAATTTTAAAGACAATATGTTTGCAAAGCGACGTGAGTAAGTTTGTTAAATGTGAGCTGATAGTTTGTGACGAATTATTTTACTTTCTCGAGATTAGGTGTCAATTAATCTTTAGAAGAGATAATAATTCTAGACTAGTGATTTAATTATTCTCCGGCTTTTGTTCTTCGAATAATAAAATCACAAGTCTAAATAATCTTAACGATTATTAATCACAAACATTTACCGTCCACACTTAGCTCGCAAACCCGAATCACTAAGCAAACACGATTAAAACTACTCAAGACTCATTTAAAGAAAGTAAAGCGATAAAGAAATTAAACTTGAACTTAGGAAATAAATTGTTTTTTGGTTTTTAAGATTTAGAGATCAAAAAGTAAATTAACTAAACTTTAAAAATAAAAAGTTTAAGACTAAGTGACTTAAAACGTAAATAAAGTTTAAATCCAAAAATTAAACGACATTGAACTTGAATAAGACAACGTTACTAAAACATTTTAAGAAAATTTCGGCAGAGTTTCACCTTAGCATAAAGCATAAGGAACCTCACTCGATGAAATGATGAGGTGAAACTCGCCTAACTCGGCGTATAAAAGTAAAAGGACTCGACACTAAAGATAATTGACCAAGCATGCTCGCAAAAACATACTCGCAACTGACCAAGCTTAAAAATCCATACTCGCAAGAAAAGACAGCTTCATACTCGCAAAACATAGATCCCATACTCGCAAGAAATCCAACTGAACCTCATCATACTCGCAATAGATGACTCCATACTCGCAAGAAATAGAAAATATTGTACCATACTTGCTAAATAAGGTTTCCAAACTCGCAAAACATGTGATACACGCTAAAAGAAAACTCCTTACTCGCAATCAAACTCGCAGAAAACATGCCCCATACTCGCAAAAACATGGATCAAACTCGCAAAACCCTAATGAAACTCGTTAAACCCTAATTTCGAAATACCAAACTCGCAAGAAAATGAATTTGGACGCTGGGAACTTTTTTTTTACGTGAAATAAATAACATAAACTAATTAAACTTATAAAACTTAATAGAAAAGCTAGTTTTAATAACTAAATAAGCTCTTATATAAGCTAACGACTCAAAATAAGCCCTAACCCATATTTTTTATATATTTCGACCCATAACATGCAAAGGTGGTAAGATTTTTATAAAAGCTTTTGTAGATTATTATGATAGATGTAAATAACGATTGATAATAACTAAGATAAGCTCAAAAAGATTTGTAGATGAAAAGAAATATTAAGTTAGGAAAAAGATTTAAGACATGAAAATAAAGATTGCATTAATAAAAAGACTTACACTGAGATTCAAAAATACTCCCCTGTTTGGGAGAATTTCCCAAATTTTCACTAAAGTCTTCCGAGTCACCATCATGAGGTGAGGAACGGGATGAGATCACAATCTATGCAGTTCTTTTCTTTTGTTTCAACCCCTGCACTTCTTCCTTCAAAGTNTGAGGTAGCGTGTTGACGTGCTTTCCAAAGGTCTTTGAAGACTTAAAAGTGATCACTTGCTCGAATTTGTGAAGCTTATCTTGATATTTGACTTTGAACTTCGATTAAGCGTCTCTTTTATTTTCTTGGGCCTTTAAGAAATAAGTTCGTCGTCACGGGCTTTTCTTAAGTAAATTTCATCTTTGGTTTGACTTTAAGACTCTTTTCCACATCTCGTGCTCGTTTTAGGCTTTTTGGTTGATTTCTATGTTGTTTTTGCAACATCCTTTCCTATACAGTCACAAACACAAAAACACGATATCTTTGGCGTTTAACGTTAGTTTTTAGTCTTTTAAGGTCTGAAAATGGTGAATAAAAGGTATGTGAATAAGCACATACCAGTTACCTCCCAAGAAGCACTTTTATTTATTAACGAGTCTTGTAGCAAGACTCAAGGTCACTCCCTTACGTGACCTCGCAGTTGGTCACGGTTTCTAGGTCATCTCTACCATATGTCTCAAACTCCGGATCCGATTGCAAATACCTTTTGTAAAGGCCCATTACCTTTTTCTCAATTGCTCCCATAACTCTCCTGGCAATTTCTCTATCAACCTTATATTTAGGCCTGAGGGTTAAGCAATCCTTATAAAAAAAAGGCTCCTCTTTTCCCATACATAATCCATGCCCTTTTTCTTATCCTCTTCATTAATGTCCTCAATTTCACTAATGTTATCTTTATCTAGCTGAGGCATAAAACGAAACTCTTTCATCTTACTAGGCATCCTATATGTGATTCTATCGGTTTCATTAGAAAATTGAACTGTTCCATCTAACCGATCATAACTTAACTTGGACTCCTCGAAGAATGGCTTACCTAATAGGACATGAGATAAGCTACAATCTATAACACTTGCCAAGTCCTCTACAATCATGAAATCAATGACATATGTAAAGTTCCCAACAAAGACATGTAAACCTTTAATTCTCCCGGCAAAATTACAAATTCCACCGGGGTATTTGGGATCTCTCCTAGGTTCAAGCCTCGTATTCACGATCTCATTATAAAGACTTGAAGACATAACTTTGATTGGGGATTCAAAATTAATGTAAGCTTGATCAACGTATTTGTATCCGATCATACATGGTATCTTAACGTTCCAAGGGTTACCCCTTTTTATTTTTGGATCAATTTTAACGAAGGGAGGTCGAGGGTTATCGATTGTGTTGTTGTAATAGGCGATTTCTTCCTTAGTAAGGTATATATTGAAATATTCGTCACCTAATCCCTCGTATTTCCTTCCCTCTAAACTTCCAGAATTCACAAGATCATCATGTTCTAAATCCTTGCTTGCATACAAGGCGCCTGCTAGGTCATTAAATACATGATCGAGCTCAGCATCAACTAACTTATTAAGCTCCCTAAGCTCCCTAATTTCACTTTCAATTTTGTTACACAATGACGCTACTTCGTCAGGTGTAAGGGGTGGATTCGCGTTCTCCATAATGGCAAACGAAATAGTCAATGAAAAGGTTTTTATGAACAATGACACAAAGAAAAAGATAGACTAAAGAAAACCTATAAAAATAAAATAAAAATCTCACTAGAAACGAATCTAGTGAGTAGACCTAAATAAAAATAAAATTCAACCTAAGCAATAACTATTCCCCGGCAGCGGCGCCAAAAACATGATGCGTGGATTGCGTCTACGCAAAAGGTTTCACTTCTCAAGGGATCTCGAGAAGCTTGCAATTCCCACCAACCAGTGTACCTGACCGATGTAGTATAGTGTAGGGGCAAGTAACGGGGGATTGATTGTTCTAATTGGGGAATAGTGTTCGTTAGGATTGAAAACTACTCTAATTAGGTCTAAGGGTGAGGGATGATTCTTTTTCTATTTTTATATTTTATGAAAGCAAGTAAAATCTCGGTTTTGAAGGAGTGGGCGGAATTATTTTCTAGTCAACTAAACCAAATAACTACTAATGCAATAAAAGTAAAATGACAAGAAAATAAATGTGAGAAAACCTTATATGGAGAAAAATGTGTTTACTTAGGTTTCACTACTCCCTATCTATCTTTTACCTGTTAATTAGTTTGTTACAATTGCGTGGATGACGGGTTGTATTCCTTAATACCATTCGTGGGGGCGTGTACGTCCTTCCCCAACTCTATAAGCTCCTACCTCTTCCTATGGCGACACGTTTAGTATCCTAACCATGGCCTCATTAATAGTCACTTATGCATTAAACACAACCAATTAAATCATAGTACACATCCGATTCATGTTTCCTAAAACGTTCAAGCAAGTTACCAATTGGAAGTTAGCCAGTTTTCTTAAGCCTAACACTGAAATCATTCATCCACAACAATTAATAACCAACCATCAACAAAAAATCAATAGCTAGGTTTCATTACATCTAAGCAAACACAAGAAAAACCTAGCCTAGCATGTTAATGTAAAGACAAGCATAAGATAAAATCAAACAACACATAGACATATTGAATGATTAATGGAAGACTTTTCTTTAATTAAGCATGGATGAAACAAGGGTGAAAAACCCTTGAAAATACTGTAAAATTCGACCTAGGTTTTATCCCTAAAGTTCTCCTAAAATGTCCTCTCAAAAGTTCCTCTTAATAAATGAAAGTTAGAAAATTATATATAAATTTTACAACTTGACGGCGTCACGTTGTAGCCTTTGACGCCATCATCTCGCCGCTAAAACACTTCTCAGATTGCTCAGATCCACTTCTGACGCCGTCACCCTTTAAATCTCTCTGGGCCGTCTCCCTTTAACTTATAACGTGACGGCCTAGGCGTCACAAAGCATGACGCCGTCACGTGTTAAATCATATAAACTTTCTGGCGCATCTCGTGTAAACTTCATATCCACCTCTTTGTCAATATGTGATGCCATCACCTCATAAAACGTGACGCCGTCAGGTACTATTTCCAGCATATTTTGAGACTTTGTTGTTTTCTTCACTTTTATGCTCCAAAAACGTCCAAAATGCTTCCTTTTCTAGATTTCTTCTCCAAAGTACCTAAAATGATAAAAGTAATGATTTAAGGCAATATTTGATCAAATAATTACGGATTAGGGCTTAAATGACCCCCTAAAAGCATAACACTTTTCGCCTCATCAGTTAGACCTTTTTGTAACACTCCTCCGACTAAATAATTTGAAAAGTCTGCAAACCATGGAACTTCTTCGTTTTCAATTCCCATAAGGGTTTCACCGGGAAAATTATCGTCAATCTGATCTTCACCGAATTCATCTAAATTAGGATTTTCTAAGTGAGAAAATGATCTGCTGCAACATTTTCCGCGCCTTTCTTATTTTGGATTTCTATGTCAAATTCTTGAAGCAATAAAATCCAACGGATAAGACGTGTTTTGGCATCTTGTTTGGCATACAGGTATTTGAGAGCTGAGTGATCGGTGAATACAATTGTCTTTGACAAAACAAGATAAGAACGAAATTTGTCAAACACAAAAACTACAGCCAAAAATTCTTTTTCAGTGACCATGTAATTTTGTTGGGCACTATTCAAGGTTTTGCTAGCGAAGTAAATAGGACGAAAATGTTTTCCATCGCGTTGTCCTAATACTGCTCCAACGGCAAAATCACTTGCGTCACATATAAGTTCAAACGGCAGCGACCAATTTGGTGAAACCATAATCGGTGCATTTGTTAACTTATTTTTGAGCGTTTCAAATAAGTTCAAACGCCTATACGCATATGTGCCAAAAGGACACATGAATGTGTTCTTTTCTTGATCAGCTGGATCAATTGGGATTTGGAAATAACCGGAAAATCCATCGAGAAAACAAAAGAATTTGTTCCCCGCAAGTCTTTCCAACATTTGATCCATGAACGGTAAAGGAAAATGATCCTTCCTGGTGGCGTCATTTAATTTGCGATAATCAATGCACACTCGCCAACCAGTTATGGTTCGAGTAGGAACAAGTTCATTATGTTCGTTGGTTACAATGGTTGTTCCTCCTTTCTTAGGAACACAGTGAATCGGATTCACCCATGAACTATCCTTAATGCGGTAAATGATACCGGCATCAAGAAGTTTGATTATTTCTTTTTTAACAACTTCCTTCATGTTTGGGTTGAGTCTTCTTTGAATTTGAACAACGGGTTTAGAATCGTTCTCGAAATTGATTTTATGTTTGCAAAAATTCGGACTTATTCCAAGAATATCAGAAGTTTTCCAAGCGAAAGCTTCTTTATGATTTTTGAGCATAGAAACAAGACGTTCTTTTTCATCGGTTTTGAGTGCTGAAGATATGACAACTGGAAGAAGAGATTTTTTTTCCAATAATGCATATTCCAAATGATCGGGAAGAGGTTTCAAGATGAGATCTACCGGTGGATCTTCGATTCAGGTTTCTATTCTCATTTCATCATTGAATTCCAACTCCTTGAGGTTGGTTGTTTCTTCCTCAGGAACTTCTTCGGTGCTTATCTGTATAAATTCAGCGAATTCTCTGTCGAGATCTTCATCGCTTATTTGTCCAAATGTTTTAAGATTCTTAATTCTTTCATCAAGCAATTCATCGAATGTTTCCTCTGTAATTTCATCGATAGCATCAATGCTACAACAAGTGTCATCATTCGCATGAGAGTATTTCATGGCTTGATTGATTTGAAAAGAGATTCGTTCATCTCCAACTCCAAGATTGAGTTCTTTGTTTTTGACTCGAATGATAGCATCGGTGGTGTAATACCTAAAATTTTCATCTTGAGAGAATTACCAAAATACCCTTGGATTTCAAAAATTTAATTAAACTATATAATTAAAATAATAACTATATAACTTAAATAAAAATTATATAAAAGCACCAAATGAATTCTAAAATTTTAACAAGAGCCCAAATATGATCCAAGATAATTAAATTGGTCCAATGAAAATTTCAAAAGCCCAAATACACAATTCTATTCCACGCTTATTATTATTATTATTATTATTATTATTATTATTATTATTATTATTATTATTATTATTATTATTATTATTATTATTATTATTATTATTATTATTATTATTATTATTATTATTATTATTATTATTA
>LBNU01027764.1:150705-176512 GCA_014162995.1 Artemisia annua | reverse complement strand
TATATTTTCTCCGTGCTTATTTTGAGTAAAGTGGAACGACTAACTCTTGTAATTACTTTTAAGTTCGCATTAAATGACCTCTAACTTGTTTTTCAATTGGGAATAAAAGCGCATTCGCTTGAGGACAAGCAAATCTCAAGTGTAAGGGTATTTGATGAGACGAAAAATGTTACGTTTTTAAGGGTCGGTTTGAGTCCTAATTCGTATGTTTTTGGTTTGGATTTCACCCAAAGTTGTTTCTTTTCTCATTTTAGGTACTTTTGAAGGGAAAATCACAAAAGAAGCATTTTCGGGCGTTTTCGGAGTGAAAAAGTGCGGAAAACAACAAAAACTCAAAAGACCTTAAAGATCAAAGAAGGTGACGCCGTCACACTCTACAAGGTGACGCCGTCAGGAACAAGTGAAGTCCAGAAGTGGAAAAAAGACTCGTGACGGGCCAGAGAGTTCGTAGTGCAAATTGGTGACGCCGTCAACCAAGGCCGTCAGATCTGGAACCAGCAATTATGACCACGTCAAGGAAGGCCGTCTGAAAACCCTAATCGCCGAGCTGACGACGTCACTTATTGGGTTGACGCCGTCAGCCCGAAAAATCTATATATATAGAACGTTTTTCTTTTATTTTAGAGGAATTTTTAGAGTGGAGAACTTGGGACCGAAACCCTAGTACGAGTTTTACAGACCTTGGAGGGTATCCAAACCCTTCCAACTTGCATGTTCAATTGAAGATAAGTCTTTATTCATACAATATGTCTATGTGTTGTGTGATATATATTTGTGCTTGTCTTTCTTTTAATATGCTAGGCTAATTTACTTTGTGTTTGCTTAGATCTAATGAAACCTAACTATTGATTATCATGTGATGTGTATGTTGTGATTGTATTTGGGTGAATGTTTCATCTACGTTAGACTAAGGAAAACTGGCTAATCTCCTATATGGTAACATGCTTGAACGTCTTTAGAAACGTGAATCATATGTGCGTTATTGGTTTTAAGGTAGTATTTCATGCATAGGTTGCTATCGGTGAGCTCATGATAGGATGCTTGACGTATCGTCATAGAGTGAGGTAGGAACTTATAGAGTTAGGGAATTGAACGCACTCCCTACGACTTGTTAGGAATACACCCGTCATCCAAGCAAACTCAACATACTAGTCACATGATAAAAGATAGTTAGGGAGTAATGAAATCTAAGTAAACACTATTCTCCACCACTGATTTTCTCTAAAACAAAAAAATACAAAAATATAAGTAGCTTAGAAGTAGATAACTTGGGTTAGTTGACTAGCAACTAATTCCGCCCTATCCTCCAAAACCAGAGATTTTACTGCTTTCATAAAATATAAAAATACAAAAAGAATCTTCCTCCACCCTTAGACCTAGATTAGAGTAGCCTTTAGCCTAACGAACACTATTCCCTGTGAGAGAACGATCAATCCCCCGGTACTTGCCACTACACTATACTACATCGGTCAGGTACACTGCCTGGTGGGGATTGCAAGCTTCTCGAGATCCCTCGAGAGGTAAAACGTAGTGCGTGTTGCAATCCACGCGCATCAATGATAGTTTTGGCATCCTTCGGGATGGCCCAGCTTGCCGCGAGGGCATGGATACGATGGCATCCTTCGGGATGGCCTAGCTTGCCTTTTATGGCATGGATGATAGTTTTGGCATCCTTCGGGGTGGCCTAGCTTGCCGCGAGGGCATAGATAGTTATGGCATTCTTTGGGGTGGCCAGTTTAATTGCCGCGAGGGCATGGATATTACGGTATCCTTCGGGATAGCCAGCTTGTCTTTATGACATGGATGGAAAGTTAGTGAGATTAGATCCAAGGCTAGAAATGATGGAAAGTAAAGTAAGTATGATTGTTGTGTCGGAAGTACATGAGTAGGATGATTTATAATCTCCATTTTTAAATGGATTGGGACGCCTCTTCATTTAAATAAAGAAATTGTAAATCACCGAACCATAAGTTTATAATTCCCTACTTACATAGATTGGGACTCCTTTTTATGTGAGTAAAGAGTAATAAACGAGTGGGCTTATGTGTAACCGACATGGCATGAATACGAATAGAGAAGTGAGGAAGTGAAAACTAAAACAAATAGACGCCTAGAATGAGTTTGTACCTTAAGATTGATAAAATAATGGGTAAGCATTCCCCAAGATTTAATAATAAAGATTGCTTAAGTGATGCGTGAGAAAGATTTTAAAGGTGCCATTTATATAGTGCTTCATATAAATTTTGAAATAAGTTATCGATTTTGAAGTAGATAAGAGTTATGTGTTAAGTAGAATGCGATATTGACAAGTTTATGACTTGAGGTCATGTTAATGCAATTGTGATGAAGTAATGATAGTGTGGAAGTTTGACTTATATAAAGTCAATAGTAGATTTCCTCCGAATGACAAGTCATCATTGTTGGAACTTTTAGATAAGCTTGTGATGAGAAGCGATGCTTATAGTGAATTATGAGTAATGAGTAGTATATATAGTAAGCCTAGAATTGTAAGATCATATAGATCGTTGCAATGAAATGACTAAGGATTCGGAGTATGGAAACGGGGGTACGTTGTGAATGCGTTTTGGATAGTAATAGACGAGAGATTTTGGGGACGAAATCTAAATAAGGGGGTAGAAATTGTTAGACCCGTTTCCCGAGTACTTGGACCCCACCCTAGATGAATTTGACTACGGCCTAATGTGATTGGTTAGTCAAACCTGATAGTCCACTTTATGGTCAAAGAATGTGTTGAAAGGCTATAGAAATATGATGCAAGAAACTTAAGGGACCTAAGTTGCCAAGTATTATATAAGTAATAAAGTTATTGTGGCCTAAATATAGGGATAGAGACTCAAGGGACCATTTATGCGAAATGGCCAAAGTTGTACAAGTATATAAGCATCCCTCCACATAATTCTAGCATATTCCACACCTTCCTAGAGTATGTTTGTGTTTGTACGGTTTTGGATAAGAAAAGGGAGGGAGAAGAGTAGCTTGCAAGGGTAGAAAGAAGATGATGAAGAAATTATGCTAAGGGTCCTGATGAGACGAAAAGTGTTACGCTTTTAGGGGGTCATTTAAGCCCTAATTCGTATAAATGTGATCAAATATTGCCCTAAATCGTTCCTTTTGTCATTTTAGGTACTTTTGAGAGGAATTCTGGAAAACATGCATATTCGGACGTTTTTGGAGCATAAAAGTGAAGAAAACGACAAAGTCTCAAAAGATGAAGATTTACAACCTGACGGCGTCAGAAGTCACAAGGTGACGCCGTCAGAAAGCCTTGACAAAAGAGTGGAAACCAATTATCAAATGACGGGCCAGAGGAAATTTTGGATTTAACACCTGACGCCGTCAGGTGTTAGGAAAAGTAGGCCGTCAGGAGTAAAGTTAAAGAGTGACGGCCCAGAAGGATTTATAAGGTGACGGCGTCAGAAGTGGATCTAGGCCATCCGAGAAACCTAATGGCGGCGAGCTGACGGCGTCAGCCCTTATAACCTGACGCCGTCAGAATGTAAAATCTATATATAGTTTTCTAATTTTCATTCATTAAGTGTGGAACTTTGTAGAGAACTTTTAGCACCAAACCCTAGACGATTTTTCTGTACTTTTTAGGGTTTCCAACCCTTGGAACCCTCATGCTTAATTATAGATAAGTCTTCACTTTAATTCAATCAATATGTCTATGTGTTGGTTGTCTATCTCTTTTACTTGTCTTTTAATTAACATGCTCGGCTAAATTCTCTAGTGTTTGCTTAGATCTAATGAAACCTGACTATTAATTATTGGTTAATTGGTGTGTATTGTTGTTTGTTGGGGTGATTGTTCCATCAATGTTAGGCTCAAGAAAACTGGCCAACCTACTTTATGGTAACGTGCTTGAACGTCTTGGGAAACATGTAGCCAAGGCATACTAGGCTATTAAGGTAGTATTTAACGCATGAGCCACTGTTTACAATCCCTATGGTTGTGCCGTGCATGGCATAGGAGGAGATAAGAGCTCATAGAATTGGAGAGATATGTATGCCACTCCATGAGTTATTAGGAATACACCCTTCATCCACACAAGTAACATACATATCAATTAACCGGTAAAAGATAGTTAGGGAGTAATGAAGTCTAAGTAAACACAACTTTCCTCCATATAGTTTTCACAACCAAATAGTTTTAGATATTTTATTTTATTGTTATAGTAGTTATCTTGGGTTAGTTGACTAACAACTAATTCCGCCCACTCTTCAAAACCGAGATTTTAATTTGCTTTCATAAAAATATAAAAATACAAAAAGAATCTTCCTTCCACCCTTAGACCTATTAGAGTAGCTTTTCTATCCTAACGAACACTATTCCCTGTGAGAGAACGATCAATCCCCCGTACTTACCACTATCCTATACTACTACGGTCAGGTACACTGCCTGGTGGGGTTGTAAGCCTCTTGAGATCCCTCGAGAGGTAAAACCTGTTGTAAGGTTACAAAACCACGCATCAAGTTTTTGGCGCCGCTGCCGGGGAATAGTTATTGTTTAGGTAGAAATTTTTATTTTATTAGGTCTACTCGCTAGAATCCTTTCTAGTGAGATTTTTATTTTCTTTTTCTAGGATTTTCTTTAGTCTATCTTTCTCTTCGTGTTTTTGTTCGTAACCATTGCCATCCGCCATCATGGAAGGTGGTAATATCCTTGATCCCAACAACCCACTTCAACCAAACCACCCACCACAACCAAACCAAGCTCCTAGACCCCGTACCCTAGGAGAGTATTCCCGACCCAGCCACCTTGGCTATCGCAACACCATGGATAGGAATGACCGACTTTTGAGAGCTATGGATTATGTTTCGCGACGAGGTAGAATGGATAGAGAAATTAGGGCGTTTAATGAGCTTAACGAATTAATAAGTAAAGAAAAGAGACTCGCCCAAATTAGCAAGAATAATGAGATTAAGTATAGAGATGAACTAGAGGCAACTCAAAATTCGTCGCTAACTCTTGAGGAATTAAGCTACTATAAGTTTCTTCCAAAATGCCCTTGCCCCGCTAAGCATCGAGAGCACCCTTGGATTAGAAGAGGAAACTATCTTAATGTGAAGATTCCATGCATGATTGGTCACACGTTTAGAGAACATACCTATGTCGATTTAAAGGCCCCAGTAATATCATGTCTAGGTTATACTACAATTGGATCATGAGTGACAAATTAAAACCTCGACAAGACCCCTATAACCCGAACCGTTTATGCAATTTTGTAGGAAGGGCCAAAGAGTTACACGTCTTTGTTGGGAATTTCGTGTATCAATGTGATTTTATGATTCTAGAAGACGTAAGAGGGATTATAGATCCACATTTAGGTGAAATAGTTTTGGGAAAACCCTTCATAGAGGTGTCCAATATGATTTACGATAAAGATGAAGGTATTGCTACATTTTCAAATAGGACCGGATATGTCAAGTACATGATGCCCTATAAGTTTGAGAAGTTCAAAGATGTTGAGAACTTAGATGTTGATAATATCCCAACGTTCGAAGTAAGTAATGCTGACCAAGGTGATAACCGAATCAAGTATCCGGGATGTTTGGCACTAGGCCCGGAATACAAATGGGATCATGAAGTGATTAGGAGGTTCAAAACCGCATTTCTTTTGCGGTACGGAGAAACGTAGAACCCGTGACTTTGAGTCTAGCTACAAGACTCGTAAATACAGAAAAGCGCTTCTTGGGAGGCAACCCATGTTTTGTGTATTTTTGTTTGTTTATTTGATTTTATTTGTTTCCGTATGTAAGTTATATTTCTTGTTATTGATTCATGCTTCAAACTAAATTGTGAAAATGCTCTATGTAGAATACTAGATAACATCACAAACATGAATAATCATGTGGTTTTGGTTCGTTCCAAGCAAGAGAGAAAGAAAGAATTTCTAGAGAGAGAAAGTAGAGAGAGAAAGAAGTGAAGCCTTAGAGAGAAAACCAAAAAAAAGAAATGAGATTATGAGAAGGCTTACCCTCTCCAGGGATGGAGAGGGGTTTATATACATGGGGGTTTGCCACTAGGGGCGTGCCACTTGGGCTGCGGATTAGGTATACAGTGGGTAAAGACCCGTCCTTCTTCCGCGAACTAATCTACATCTAAACTACTTTTAACTAACTAATATAACAACTACGAGCTAAACAATGCTTAATCATGTCGGGGGTGACCGAATCATTCTTATGGGTGACCGAATCATTCTTATGGGTGACCGAATCTTCTTTATCCAAAAATCGTATTCCTAACAATCTCCCCCTAAGAGAGGTCACCCTTGTTGATATCATTGAAGATCTTGATTCTTGATTTCTTGCACTGAGATCTTTGAAGATACTTCTGTAGCTCGTAGTCGTTGATTCTTCACTGATGTACGACTCAAGATGACTTCCTTGATGTATATGATGATCTTTTGACTTTGCTCTTCGTTCTTCATCCATATATTTAGCTTCTAGTCATCTTTGAGTGTATGTGTCTCTTTGTGATGTTTGTGATAGTCTTTGTGATGTCATGCTTACACTTTTTCTTGATCATGATCTTCTGCATCAGAGTTGAGGAAGCATAGTCGAAGCCCATTCTTTGATCATGATATCTTGAGTTATGATGTTGAAGTGTAAGCATGTGATGATGAATCTGCATCTTTTCAGCAGTCGGCATCAATCGTCAACTTCTTTTTCTTTGGAG
Organism: Artemisia annua; assembly: GCA_014162995.1. Classification (NCBI taxonomy): domain Eukaryota; kingdom Viridiplantae; phylum Streptophyta; class Magnoliopsida; order Asterales; family Asteraceae; genus Artemisia; species Artemisia annua. The sequence goes on along the minus strand of LBNU01027764.1, from coordinate 169,813 downwards.
AGGTTACGTCTTTCCAACATGCTCATACATCTTTGTTGAGTAGATCTTCATGGTTGAAAAGCTCTGACGACTCCTTATAGATGTTGGTATGAGCATGTGGAACTTGAGTGATGGTGGTGATCATGGTAAGTATGGTATGTTGAGCTGCATAAAACTTGGTTAGTAATAAACATACCGGCACTTACAAGTTTGGACTTCGAGATTGTCAACAGCATAGTGTGAAGACTTTCTCTAATCCTTACCAAGGCCGTTGCTAATCGGATGCCCCCGAAAGGGCTTACACTGACATACCGAAGTACACCAATGATTAGGTGAGTCGCGGGAGATCACCCCACGACTGTAGACCTTTTGGAACACCACCGAACACACTAAGCGTAACCCACAAGTGATTACCGAAGTGACCTGCTGTCAGGGCTGCTTGATGTTGACCCTGGCAGGAGTTTCTACTCAATCATTGGGAAATACTTATGTATATTCCCTCATAAGTGTTCTTGGCAGATTGCTAAGATCTGCGTAGGACTCGAAATATTACACCTAGTGCCCTTAATGTTGAACCACCAGTGTATAAGGATCAAGTGTACCTATGAGATCTTTTGATGCATCTCTTGGCTCTAGACTCGATAAGTGCACATTGGTTATCCTATGTGGAGACTAGGGAGGGGTCTCCTGTTTCAATATCAACTAGCTCTAAGAGACAAGTCGATAGTTTACAACGGTTCCCCGTGAGAATGAAACAAGCTCTTTTAAGAGAACTTGAGTGGCTGGAAGGTTTAGTGCAGTGCGTCACTGGGTCCATGACGTCTTAAACTTCAATACCGATGTTACCTAGGTAACAATCAGTAGCATATGAATTGAACCCGGTGTCTGCCCTAAGGTTGAATAATTGGAGGGCTATTTCTTTTCACCCTTTCTCATTTCATTTCCTTTTAATTCTTCAACCCCTTCAGTGCTTACCAAGACTTCATAACTAGAACCTTGTTGGGTTTGTTCCAGTCCTAGCTCAGTCTTAGTCGGCACTCTTCCCTTTCTCACTTTTCTCCTTTTTTTTCAATCATTCCTAAGGACTTCTAATCTATCTATTGGATTGTCCCTGGGAAGATCCCTCCGGTTCTGGTGGATCATGGGAACATATACCTAACCTAACCATCCTTATAACTCCATGCATTAAATAATAGAGGTCGGTCTTTTCGGTCTTTTGGTATCTTTCAAATACTCCCCTCTTAACATGTGCTTATAGGAAGAAAGAAATTTGCACATGTCAGGGTGAGTTGCACTTATTTGAATTGATCGAATCTTAACAGACATATACCCAAGGGACACGTTTACGTTGCTTAGTTAAAGGGATCCATTATCAGCTTTTAGGTGATAACTAGCCCTAATAACTAACTTGATGTTGTTAACATTCCTTGAAAAGGAAGTTAGACCCGTCAAAGTGTACATCTAATAAGAGCTTCTCGAAACGGTACTTTTCTACTTGGATAAATCCTTTCGAATACTAACGCTTGTGTTTCGTCAATTCATGAGTCAAATCTGAGTCATAATCAATTCACGGTTTTTACTTATTATTGTAAAAACACGTGAAAGACTCTTAGCCACTTGCTCCCCCTCAATATGTGCCCATTGATTGAATCAATTTTGAAAGTCTTTAAAACTTTTGCACATAAGGGTGAGCATTCATTAGAGATCATTTATTCATCATTTTTCAACACTTGCTCCCCCTCAGTATGTGCTTTGATCATAATCCAAAATCCTTAAAATTTTAGCACATACGGGAGCGATCTTTTGAGTCCAAAACATCACATTTAATCACTTGCTCCCCCTTAATATGTGCTTTGATTAAAATCCAAAATCTTTAAAATTTTAGCACATAAGGGAGCGTTCTCGTAAGTCCACAAACATTCTTTATTAGTCCAAAACATCACTTTTAAATCAGTTTTTATATTTAAATCACATTCTCTCCCCCGATCATAAAATTTCAAATCTTTTGAGATTTTGTGATCCCAATTGATTTAAATGATTTTCTAAAAAGCTTTGGAGAGACATGTGATAATATTTTAAACGTTTACTGATTTTGAGACATTTTTAAGTTTCACTGTGGCTGGTGCATAAAGTTTTTAAAGGTGCAGAAATTTTGAGCACATACGCTCCCCCTCAATTAATGACCCGTTTTTCCATATTAACGTTTAATAGCCATTAACTTGAGTGGTAACATATACGAGAAAATTTAAGACCGATGGCCACCTTGTACACCACAAAATCTCTTTTAAAGAATTTTAGAAGAAAGATTTTGGAAAAAGAAGACTTCTCTTCTTTTACACTGAAGCGTACAACTTTTCGGATAATCCACACACAGTGAAAACAAGAAAAACGTGTTTTTACACGGATTTGAAGAACGGGTTGCTATCTGAAATAATAGCAAACCATTGTTATGTGTATAAGGATATGTGAAGTGAATCAGTTACTCCTCGTTATCTTCCTGAAGACTTTTGAGTGATTCAGGAGTGATACTCTTCATTCCAAGGCGCGGGAGAATGAATTGAAACCGCTCTCTAGGGAGTGCCTTAGTGAAGATATCAGCCAGCTGAAATTCCGTCCTTACAAAGTAGAGTTCCACGATTCCCTTTTCCACTTGTTCTCTGATGAAATGGTGTCGAATGTCAATGTGCTTTGATCTAGAGTGCTGGACGTTGTTGCAGCAAAGAGCAATGGCACTTTTGTTGTCGCAGTACATCGGAACTTTGTTGTATACAAAACCATAGTCAGATAGTTGAGACCTCATCCAAAGGATTTGAGCACAGCAGGATGACATGGTAATGTATTCAGCCTCTGTTGAGGAGATTGATGTACTCATTTGCTTCTTTGATGACCAGCTAACCAGCTTATCTCCTAGAAATTGAGCACCTCCGGAAGTACTTCGACGAGTATCTTGACAACCCGCATGATCAGCATCAGAGTAGGCAGTGAGAGCCATTGCAGTGTCTTTTGGATACCAAAGGCCCATGTGAATAGTTCCTTGAAGATACCTAAAGACTCTTTTGACTGCCTCTAAGTGCTTTTTTGTAGGTTTAGATTGATAACGAGCACACATGCAAACCGCGAATAAGAGATCAGGTCTGCTAGCTGTGAGGTACATCAATGATCCAATCATGCTTCGATATTTGGTTTGGTCGACAAGTGCTCCTTCAACATCTTCATCCAACTTTGTTCTTTCCACCATTGGTATGTCAACAGATTCACATGATTCAAATCCAAATTTCTTTAGAATTTCACTTGCATACTTGGATTGATTGATGAAGATACCGTGTGGATTTTGTGAAATCTGTAGTCCCAAGAAGAAAGACATTTGCCCCATCATGGACATTTGGAATTCAGTACTCATTTCTTGTGCAAACCTATCACATTCCAATGGATCGGCAGACGCGAAGATGATGTCATCCACATAAATCTGAACATGGAGACGATGTTCTCCCAACTTTCTTGTGAACAAGGTAGGATCAACAACTCCTTTGGTGAACTTGTTGGCTAAGAGAAATTTGGACAAAGTATCGTACCATGCTCTGGGTGCTTGTTTAAGACCATATAGTGCCTTCTTCAATCGATAGACATGATTAGGGCGTTCAGGATCAACAAACCCCTCTGGTTGACTTACATACACCACTTCTTTTAATTGACCATTAAGAAAGGCAGTTTTCACGTCCATTTGGTAGACAATCATGTTCTGACTAGCTGCATTGGCAAGGAAGATTCTGATAGCTTCAATTCTGGTAACTGGTGCGAATGATTCCTCAAAGTCGATACCTTCTTCTTGTCTGTACCCTTTGGCCACAAGTCGAGCTTTGTTCTTTAACACCTCCCCGTATTCATCGAGCTTCAACTTGAAGATCCATTTGAGGGCGATAATCATTGCACAGTCGGGAGGAGGCACTAATTCCCAAACATCTAGTCTGTCAAATTCATGGATTTCATCTTGCATTGCAGTGAACCAGAACATTTTTGTTAAAGCATCTTTATAATCCTTTGGTTCTGTTTTGGACAGAACGTTGACAACGAAACACCATAAAGCATCCGTGGCAAGTTGTCGTCTAGTAGACACCGGCCTAGATGGGTTACCAATGATGTTGTCAATCGGGTGATCGTTTGTCCATTTCCTGATATGCTCATGAAGTTGATGACTTGGAATTGAAGTAGCAGTGGTGGAATCTTCTGATGGTGTTGCCAAAGTAGATGGTTCAGGAGCAAAAATGTTGACAAAAGGTTCTTCAGGTGGTTGAGTAAAAGGATTCACTTCAAATGTGTTATCAGATGCTTCTTCTTGAGGTATTGAAGAGTGTTGATCAGTGGGATTGGTATGACTGGAAGATGGAGCATTCTGACTCAGAGAGATGNGACTTGGAATTGAAGTAGCAGTGGTGGAATCTTCTGATGGTGTTGCCAAAGTAGATGGTTCAGGAGCAAAAATGTTGACAAAAGGTTCTTCAGGTGGTTGAGTAAAAGGATTCACTTCAAATGTGTTATCAGATGCTTCTTCTTGAGGTATTGAAGAGTGTTGATCAGTGGGATTGGTATGACTGGAAGATGGAGCATTCTGACTCAGAGAGATGGAGATAGAGGGCCGTTTGTAGGTTGAGGTTCATCATTAGCAGCAGCATCAGGATCTATGACTTGTTGTTCTGGTTCGACTCTCTGTTGGGGCTCAAAGTACTCATCATACATTGGATCAAACAGATTCTTCAAATCCTCACTAGAAGGTGGTGCAGAAGGAGCATCAATGGTAGAAGATTGTACAAGTCCTGAACTAGTTTGTCCAGGAGTCCAAAGATTAGATGCGGGTCCTAAACTGGAGTATTCAGGAACCATTTGCTCGGTCAGCTCATCAAACGTGACATGGATAGTTTCCATGATTTGTCGGGTTCTTTTGTTGTAAATTCTATAACCCTTCTTGTTAGGTGCATAGCCAACAAAAATTCCAATATCTGCTTTTGTCTTGAGCTTCCCAGATCTTCGCTATCGTTGGTTGGGTAGCATAATGCACCAAAGACTCGAAGCAATGAGAGATCGGGTTTTTTCCATGCACTAGCTCATAAGGCGTTTTACAGTGTAGGGAATGAATCAGTGATCTATTCTGAGTGTAACAAGCAGTTGCAATTGCTTCTCCCCATAGGTACATAGGAGCTTTGGAGAAGATCAACATAGTACGCGCTGCCTCTACAAGTGTACGGTTTCGTCTTTCAACGACTCCATTCTGCTGAGGTATTCGTGGAATACTCCTTTGATGAGTAATTCCTTGATCTTCATAGAACTGGGTAAGTTGTTGATTGACAAACTCTGTTCCATTATCTGTGCGGACAAATCTGACAACTTTATTGAGTCCAACTTGCAGCTGCTTGATAAGTTTGATGATGATTTAGGTGTTTCATCCTTGGATCTGAGGAATTTAACCCATGTGAAACGAGAGTAGTCATCAACGATCACCAACACATATCTCTTTCCAAATATGCTTTGCACTCTCATGGGACCACAAAGGTCCATGTGAAGGGTATGAAGAACTTCCATTATGGTGTTGATGGTTTTGGGTTTGTGAGTGTGCTTCTTGCTTTTACCAAGTTGACAAGCGGAACACAGATGATCTTTTTCATACTTCAGCCTGGGCATGCCTTGAACAAGTTCTTTACGAGTAAGTTCATTGATGGTACCGAAGTTCAAATGGTTCAAACGACGATGCCACAACCATGATTTGTTCTTGGAGGCTTTAGATAGTAGACAGATTGGAGATGCTTGCATCATATCTTCAACGGATATAGTGTAGAGGTTCGTTCCACGTCTGCCTTTCAGAAGATCCACACCGTCCAATCTTCTAACATAACAGTAGTGTTTTCTGAAGGCAACTTCTAGATCTAAGTCACAGAATTGACCAACGGAGAACAAATTGTTCCCAAGCCCCTCTACATAATAAACTCTTGAAATCACGCTGTTGCCAACCACATAATCTCAATAACCCATTATAGCACCAAAATGATCGTTCCTGAATCTAACTGTCCCGATAAACTTTTTCACGAAATTTCTGAGCCGCGAGCGATCCCTCGTCATATGTTTAGAGCAGCCTGAGTCCAAATACCACAGGGCGATTTGTACAACCTCTGAAATGATGGAAGATTTTGAAGGTTCTGATTGATTTGCCGATGTGACTGCAGATGTAAGCTTAGCCATAAAGATGGTCGGAGTAGTGGGTTCATCATCAACATCAGAATCAAATGCATCACACTCTTCAGCTTGGAAGATGTTTGGATCATTCAAAGCAAGATCCTGGACTGGTTGATCATCCACATCAGCATCAAAAGTGTTTCCTTCATCACCAGCAAGAAAGAGCAGTTGTTCCTCATCCAATTTAACTCCATTTTCTTGAGCTTGCATCAACAGCATCTTATCTTTGAAGTAGTCGGAGTTCTGAGGACGCTTTGGTTCAGTGCAGTTTCTAGCAATATGACCTAGCCCACCACAGTCGTAGCACTTGATTTGCCTTCCTTGTCCTTGATTACTATTTCCCATTCTGTTCTGAACATTTCCTATGACATTCTGTCTTCCTTGAACTACAATACGCCCATCTTCCACAACTGCAAGATTACGTGGATTAGATGAGGTTCTGAGTTGATTGTTAGTTTGAGGAAGAGTGCTTATGATGTGTTGAACCAGCATTGAGACTTGGTTGGAGAGATTGTCAATTCTCTTGTCCATATAAGCATTCCCAGTTGCTTGTGAGTTAGTCATGGCATTAGCTGATTGCATGGGAGTTTGACCAAGAGAAGACTGATTCTGCGTTGCTAGAGTTGTTGTTGGGTGATTGACTAAGTCAGCTGTGAATTGTTGAAGTCCATGAGCACTGGAGATTAGAGCAAGAGAATCATTTGCGGGGTGAAACTTCTCTCTTAGCTGACGATCATACAAAGCATGTTTCTCATGTTGTTGGAGGTAGGCATAGAGCTGTTCATAGTTGGTGTTTCTTAGTCCTTTGTTAAGCTTCACAGCCATGACAAACCGATCCCATTCTGGAGACATGTTGTTGACAAACTTTGAGTTGAGTTGGATGTTGGGCATTGTCATTCTGATCATCCTCCTGTCATTCACAAGCTTGTGAAATCTGACATAGTAATCATTGATGCTTTCATTAGGGTTCATCTTAAAGTGCTCGAATTCATCGTACAATTGAGACTCACGATCTTCCTTTGTAAGTTCTGACCCAGCTAGCAATGTTTTGACATTATCCCAAACTGCCTTGGCCTCAGTGTTGAAGTTAATCAGCTTGTAGATGTCCTTAGGTAGCCCTTGTACCACAATGTTCGAAGCTTTAATGTCAGCATCATAACGTTTCCTTTCCGTTTCATTCAGATCATTGTAAGTATGAGGTCTGTCAATACCAAAGGTGACGGTACCATCTTCATTAGTGGAAATAACATCTCTAGTAGTCCCCATTTGATACGGACCTTCATCAATAGATCTTAGAATGTTCTCCCCATTTTCTTTGCCTAGACAATACAATCAGATCCTTTGTGACTAAGACTCATAGTCAGTTCTGTCTATCATGGGAGGTCTAGTGTCAGACCCAGCAGCTTGAATATCATCAATAGATGTTACAGTAGTCATGATGAACAAAAGGTTTTTAGACGGTATTTTACAACACACGTGACTTAAACCGAGAAATAGATTCTTTCCCGGGATTTTACTAAAGTCAACTAGGAAACCGCTAAGGAGCACAAACCGCTAGACAAAGTAACCGCTGATACTTAACCGCTGACAAACAGACCGCTGGAATAGTAACCGCTGGACAGAGTAACCGCTAGTAAAGTAACCACTACTGACTTAACCGCTGAGGAGTTAACCGCTGTGAGTAAACCGCTAACACAGTACAAAGTACAGCGCAATGCTCGCTCCACTACTTGTACTTAACCGCTATTACTAACCGCTAAACACCCAAACTAACCGCTGTAAAGTAAACCGCTGGAAGTTAACCGCTGAAACAGTAGATAGTACAGTGTAATGTTCGCTCCACTACTTGTACTTAATCGCTACTACTAACCGCTAACTACCCAAACTAACCGCTGGCAAGAAACTTTACCGAGGACCAAACCGCTGGCAAGAAAAAGTTCCAAAACCCATTCGTACACTTCACAAATGTTAGATGTAGTACAACCAACTGAAAAACTAGATGAATCTAACCTTTCTAATCCTAGAAGTACAAGAAAGAACACAAGAAACACCACGAACTAGCACCAAAATGAGTATAAACCACCCTAAACTAGTAGAAACCAAAACAAACCATACACCACAAGTTCTATGATCCCTAGGATGTAACCATGGCTCTTGATACCAATTGTAGAACACTAGCTAACATCACAAACACGAATAACCATGTGGTTATGGTTCGTTCCAAGTAAGAAAGAAAGAAAGAAATTCTAGAGAGAGAAAGAAGTGAAGCCTTAGAGAGAAAACCAAAAAAAAGAAAATAGAATTATGAGAAGGCTTACCNCAATTGTAGAACACTAGCTAACATCACAAACACGAATAACCATGTGGTTATGGTTCGTTCCAAGTAAGAAAGAAAGAAAGAAATTCTAGAGAGAGAAAGAAGTGAAGCCTTAGAGAGAAAACCAAAAAAAAGAAAATAGAATTATGAGAAGGCTTACCTTCTCCAAGGATGGAGAGGGGTTTATATACAAGAGTGTTTGCCACTTAGGGCGTGCCACTTGGGCTGCGGATCAGGTATACAGTGGGTAAAGACCCGTCCTTCTTCCGCGAACTAATCTACATCTAAACTACTTTTAACTAATATAACAACTACGAGCTAAACAATGCTTAATCATGTCGGGGGTGACCGAATCTTTCTTATGGGTGACTGAATCTTTCTTATACAAAAATCGTATTCCTAACAATATGTATTCTAAAGTATTTGACTATTTTACTTTTCTCATTAATCGTTCTTTTAAGTTCTTGTTGATATAGGCTCATTTTTAACAAATAATTAATTTTGACCTGACTATTTGTATAGTTCTCATATTTTATTTTAAACTATTTTTTAATGTTTTAAAATACCAATCTATATTAATATGTTGAAAACCGATGTATATTGTTTTCTTATTTCTTTTTATTTCTTTTTTGGCATTTTTTTATTTCTCGTAACATATTTTTTCTTTGTGAATATAAAAATTTTAGGAAATGATTATGATATTGATTATAACTATTGTTCATTTGATTTTTTGTGTCGCTCATAATCTTAGACTTAATGATCGTAACATTTCTTTTGTTTCTTGTAATTCTTTTATTATTTCATTTTTTGTATTAGAGGATTCTCCATTTGTTACTGAAATTGGTTTCAATTTGTGGTATCCATACCGATTGTATATCAGATGTTGATTTTCTACTTCTTTCAATATATTTATGTTTTGAAAACATAGTTGGTGTTTCAAGACTAAGTAGTGGTTCAAAAAGTTTATCAATATGAATTCTATCGTTTGTTTTAAATGTAATACTATGATGCGAGTTAGTGAGTGCATAGTTTATTTGATATGTTACAGTAAAAGGGTGATTTCCTTTGTACATAAATGTTCTTCTTAACAATTCATATCTAATAGTAATACTTTTATTTATATCTTTATCTTTTAAACTTAATTCCATTTGAATATTAACATCAAATTTTATTTTACCTTCGGCTAGGTTTCCTTTGCCTCTAGCAATAATACTTTTATCTTTATCGATAATTCTATCATCTCTTAATTCTAATTCAATAGGTGTGTTACAACCCATAAATGTACTTTTTAATATTACTTGTATGGTTGATATATGAGTATGGGGATATCATGCCTACTTTACAAAGTAGGCAACTTGCCTACTTTCTTTTGTTAAAAAAGGAGGGGACAGGGACTGGGACAGGGAGAACATGTATCTGTAGGGGCTTAATTGTAAATATTTTTTATTTTTTGCAAAGAAAAGTAGGCAAGTTACCTACTTTGTAAAGTAGGCATGATTTTCCCTATAAATATATGCTATTTTACTTGTACCTTTTTCGTTTATTTGTTTTATACGATTGTTTATTTGTTGTTTATTAATTATAGGAATAATAATATCACCTTTTGTTTGTTCAATAGGAATTGGTTCTTCTCCAATAATTTTTTCAAAATATATTATATTTTTTCGTGAAAATAATTCTCTAAATGACCTTGAATAATCAAAATTATGTTTTTCTGATAGAGTAAAATTTGATCTTCTAATAGCTGTTCTATTAATAATAGTATCTAACATAAATCCTGATTCATTTTCGTTTTCATGAATAATAGAAATGTCTTCTTTATTTATTGTTGGTAAATCTGACATTTTGATGACTTTTAATTCGTTAAAAAATTTAAATTATACCTGTGTCTTTGCTTCTTTAATTCTTCTTGATGGCTGCTTGTAATTCCTTCATTTTCTTGAATGTTGACATGGTTCTTTCTTCTAATTAATTCTTGTCGTTGGCTCTTTACTCGCTCTGATACCAAAATGAAACGCGGAGAATAGTACCTACATGAAATTAATTCATGTGGATGTTAATGGAACGTAAGTCCGTTGCTTTTTTCAATAATGTTTCTTTTATTTTTGTAATAGCAGTATCTTTATCTTGTTCTTGATTATTAACTATTTCTGATAGTTGTTCAATTATATTTATTTGGCTTTGTTCCAAATTTTCAAATTCTTGTGTCTTTTTATTCAACAATATTTGTATAGTATTTAGTTTTTCTTGCGTAGTTTTTGATAAATCTGTTAGTTGTCTTAGTATTAAAAAGCTTAATATTTCAATTATATTATTGAGGGTTGAATTTAATATATTTATTCTTTCTTCAATAGATTGTTTTATATCGTCATTATCTATTATATTAATACCATATGATGTTCCTTCTGGCAAATTTTGTGGTATTTTAAATAAAGTTTGTTTATATGGTAATAATAATGTAATGTAAAATAATGTAGGGTGATGTGATGTAGGTTTTGTCTTGTAATAATAATGTAATGTAAAATAATGTAGGGCCTGTCGGCCAACCCGTAGTCGGTAATGTAAATTATTAGTGTGCAATAATGTAGGGGAACTATTCCGCCTACTTTATCTCTGTATAAATAGAGGCCTTGCCTCAGTAATGAAAGTGTGTGTTTTGTGAGTTAAAACCACTGTGTTTTATTTGAGATTGAAAATCTCTCTATCTGTTGAAACGATATTCGTTTCTGAATAGCAGATTGCTATCCTATCACCAAGCATTCATACAATACAATCCACTAACAATTATCATCCACTATCGTCCACTTTAAAGAATCATTCAAGCCAATTCACAATTCATTCATCGACGCATAATAACAAAATGGCAAAAGCAGCGGACCTACGTTCCCTTAACATCCATATGAATTAATTTCATGCAGGTACTATTCTCCGCGTTTCATTTTGGTATCAGAGCGAGTAAAGAGCCAACGACAAGAATTAATAAGAAGAAAGAACCATGTCAACATTCAAGAAAATGAAAGAATTACAAGCAGCCATCAAGAAGAATTAAAGAAGCAAAGACACAGGTATAATTTAAAATTTTTAACAAATTAAAAGTCATCAAAATGTCAGATTTACCAACAATAAATAAAGAAGATATTTCTATTATTCATGAAAACGAAAATGAATCAGGATTTATGTTAGATACTATTATTAATAGAACAGCTATTAGAAGATCAAATTTTACTCTATCAGAAAAACATAATTTTGATTATTCAAGGTCACTTAGAGAATTATTTTCACAAAAAAATATAATATATTTTGGAAAAATTATTGGAGAAGAACCAATTCCTATTGAACAAATAAAAGGTGATATTATTATTCCTATAATTAATAAACAACAAATAAACAATCGTATAAAACAAATGAATGAAAAAGATAGAAGTAAAATAGCATATATTCATATATCAACCATACAAGTAATATTAAAAAGTACATTTATAGGTTGTAACACACCTATTGAATTAGAATTAAGAGATGATAGAATTATCGATAAAGAAGAAAGTATTATTGCTAGAGGCAAAGGAAACCTAGCCGAAGGTAAAATAAAATTTGATGTTAATATTCAAATGGGATTAAGTTTAAAAGATAAAGATATAAATAGAAGTATTACTATTAGATATGAATTGTTAAGAAGAACATTTATGTACAAAGGAAATCACCCTTTTACTGTAACATATCAAATAAACTATGCACTCACTAACTCGCATCATAGTATTACATTTAAAACAAACGATAGAATTCATATTGATAAACTTTTTGAACCACTACTTAGTCTTGAAACACCAACTATGTTTTCAAAACATAAGTATATTGAAAGAAGTAGAAAATCAACATCTGATATACAATCGGTATGGATACCACAAATTGAAACGAATTTCAGTAACAAATGGAGAATCCTCTAATACAAAAAATGAAATAATAAAAGAATTACAAGAAACAAAAGAAATGTTACGATCATTAAGTCTAAGATTATGAGCGACACAAAAAATCAAATGAACAATAGTTATAATCAATATCATAATCATTTCCTAAAATTTTTATATTCACAAAGAAAAAATATGTTACGAGAAATAAAAAAATGCCAAAAAAGAAATAAAAAGAAATAAGAAAACAATATACATCGGTTTTCAACATAAGGCAAGTTGTCGTCTAGTAGATACCGGCCTAGATGGGTTACCAATGATGTTGTCAATCGGGTGATCGTTTGTCCATTTCCTGATATGCTCATGAAGTTGATGACTTGGAATTGAAGTAGCAGTGGTGGAGTCTTCTGAAGGTGTTGCCAAAGTAGATGGTTCAGGGGCAAAAATGTTGACAAAAGGTTCTTCAGGTGGTTGAGTAAAAGGATTCACTTCAAATGTGTTATCAGATGCTTCTTCTTGAGGTATTGAAGAGTGTTGATCAGTGGGATTGGTATGACTAGAAGATGGAGCATTCTGACTCAGAGAGATGGAGATAGAGGGACCGTTTGTAGGTTGAGGTTCATCATTAGCAGCAGCATCAGGATCTATGACTTGTTGTTCTGGTTCGACTCTCTGTTGGGGCTCAAAGTACTCATCATACACTGGATCAAACAGCTTCTTCAAATCCTCACTAGAAGGTGGTGCAAAAGGAGCATCAGTGGTAGAAGATTGTACAAGTCCTGAACTAGTTTGTCCAGGAGTCCAAAGATTAGATGCGGGTCCTAAACTGGAGTATTCAGGAACCGTTTGCTCGGTCAGCTCATCAAACGTGACATGGATAGTTTCCATGATTTGTCGGGTTCTTTTGTTGTAAATTCTATAACCCTTCTTGTTAGGTGCATAGCCAACAAAAATTCCAATATCTGCTTTTGCCTTGAGCTTTCCCAGATCTTCGCTATCATTGGTTGGGTAGCATAATGCACCAAAGACTCGAAGAAATGAGAGATCGGGTTTTCTTCCATGCACTAGCTCATAAGGCGTTTTACAGTGTAGGGAATGAATCAGTTATCTATTCTGAGTGTAACAAGCAGTTGCAATTGCTTCTCCCCATAGGTACATAGGAGCTTTGGAGAAGATCAACATAGTACGCACTGCCTCTACAAGTGTACAGTTTCGTCTTTCAACGACTCCATTCTGCTGAGGTGTTCGTGGAATACTCCTTTGATGAGTAATTCCTTGATCTTCATAGAACTGGGTAAGTTGTTGATTGAGAAACTCTATTCCATTATCTGTGCGGACAAATCTGACAACTTTATTGAGTCCAACTTGCAGCTGCTTGATAAGTTTGATGATGATTTCAGGTGTTTCATCCTTGGATCTGAGGAATTTAACCCATGTGAAACGAGAGTAGTCATCAACGATCACCAACACATATCTCTTTCCAAATATGCTTTGCACTCTCATGGGACCACAAAGGTCCATGTGAAGGGTATGAAGAACTTCCATTATGGTGTTGATGGTTTTAGGTTTGTGAGTATGCTTCTTGCTTTTACCAAGTTGACAAGCAGAACACAGATAATCTTTTTCATACTTCAGCCTGGGCATGCCTCGAACAAGATCTTTACGAGTAAGTTCATTGATGGTACCGAAGTTCAAATGGTTCAAACGACGATGCCACAACCATGATTTGTTCTTGGAGGCTTTAGATAGTAGACAGATTGGAGATGCTTGCATCATATCTTCAATGGATATAGTGTAGAGGTTCGTTCCACGTCTGCCTTTCAAAAGATCCACACCGTCCAATCTTCTAACATAACAGGAGTGTTTTCTGAAGGCAACTTCTAGATCTGAGTCACAGAATTGACCAACGGAGAACAAATTGTGCCCAAGCCCCTCTACATAATAAACTCTTGAAATCACGTTGTTGCCAACCACATGATCTCCATAACCCATTATAGCACCAAAATGATCGTTCCCGAATCTAACTGTCCCGATAAACTTTTTCACGAAATTTCTGAGCCGCGAGCGATCCCCCGTCATATGTTTAGAGCAGCCTGAGTCCAAATACCACAGGGCGATTTGTACAACCTGCATTTGGAACCAGACAGATATGGATAACGAGAAAACTTGGATCCCCAACCAGAAGTAGGGTCCAATTGGTTAGCACAAACATTGTTAATTGCAATAGAGGAGGAATTGTTACTAGTATCCTTAGACGCAACATGGTGTGCAAGGGGACTAGACTCATGTTTAGCGCATTGGGTACTTATAGGAAATGTTCTACCAGTCTTCTTCCAAACCCTACTTTCGTAAGCCTTAGGACGAAAATGCTTAGCATAGGGGCGTGGATTTCCTATTAATACTATTCTTCCAGTGGGTCTCCAATGATAGCCAACATTAGTAAACTTCCTTCCTGTGGCTTTCCAAACAAGTTTTCCACGTTGATAATAAACAGCTCGACAACCAGGGGAATTAGTAGAAGCATTCAAACATGTCTTAACACACACATCATGATTACCAGAAATTAAAGAGTTATTACAGATCTCACAAATGGTTTTAGAATTCGAATTAATTACAGTACGCCTAGAGCAAATACTAGAATCAACACTATTCACAACATTCAAATCAGTCTTATTGTTCCTAAGGTGGTCTTCTACTTTCTTTCCTTGAGCACTTTTAGCTGGCGAAGTCCTACCATTCCTTGAATTGCAACTAGGCTTTGACTTGCTAGCATTAGTGTCAACTTTTACTCCTGTAGAATTAATGATAGGAACATTAGAACAAGAAGCAGCTGATTGATTTCTGGTGTAAGATGTGTTATGTTCTGCTGAAGATATGGGCTCTTTAAATGTGACATGCTTGTTTTTAACCTTAGAGGGAGAATTATCAGTCTTATCACGCATGTCAACCACTTTGGGACATGTACCTATAGCATAATCTAAGAGCTCATATGATCTGTTGGAGAGATAATACACATCACGAATGCCAATGTCCATAGGTCTCACCATTCTAACTTCTTCAATGGTCTCGCAAAGAATATCTAGGCAATCCTTAAGATACCTAAGGTACTCACTATGAAAAAACGCATTATTCCTAAGGGGAAGAGGAATATTAATGGCATCAGCAACAGTACTTTCAGTAACATTGGAGGGTTTGCAATCATAAGAATTGACTGGCATTTTCCCTTTCACCTTAGTCTTTAGATTCTCAATTTCATTTAACAATGAAGACACTTTTTCATTTGATTTAACACGTGAGATCTTGAAAGATTCATATAACTCTTTGAAGTGTTGTTTGATTTTTGAGTTTTCAGCTTGAAAACACTCATTTTCATGTTTCAAATTGTTAATGATGTTTTGAAGTTGAAGACTTTGAGAATCTAAACAAGGAGGTTTCTGGGTATCAATCATTTCACATTTATTATCATTCACGACACAATCATTCACAATCACATCACATTTCTCAGACTTTAAAAGAGCAATTTGAAGCTTCAGTTTTCGAATCGTGTTAGTGTGAGCTTGAATTCTTTCATCTCGTTTGGCTAATTCAAAATATGCATCAAATTCAGGAGCATCCGAAGATGTCTTAGCATTTGAGTTTTTAATTCTCTCTTCTAGGTGTTGGTATCTTAATTGCAAGTTAAGATTATCAACCTCTAGTTTTGAAAAATGCTTGACCATGTTATCATGATCATCTTTTTGAATTTTTTGGCGCAGTTTTAAATTCTCCCCCTCAAGCTCAACAACACGATTCTGGAAAACTTGCAATGTAACAGACATATCATGAAATTGGGAAGCATTTAACGAAGAATCAGTAGCAGTATAAAACACATCTTGAGCAATGCACATAGCAATCAAATTATCATTTATGATGAGAGCATTCTTCCTCGCAATTTCACTATGTTGAAGGTCTATTACAGTTTGTTTTCCTTCCATTTCCTGATTCTTAAACACCTCTTTCATTTCATTAACCTCAGATTTAAGAGTCGATTCCATGTATTCAAAATGTTCTTTGATTTGTTTAAGAAACGGAATGACTTCAGTGAGATAACATTCTTTTGTAACTTCAAAACCCCTTTCTCCTTTGGTAATTCCCGTTGGAGTAATTCTCTTTTTACATGTTTTATCAAAATCCGCAAACATTTGATACAGAACATACATGCTAATAAGAGTTTTACATTTAGTAGGAAGTGCAATCTGAACTAGGTTCATGGGTGTATTGGGAGGATACACTGTTGGTTTAGCAAACTTAAGGGGAGGGGTAGCCAAAAGAAGTTCAGCTTTCATTTTTTCAACATCTAAGGCCCAGAAAATTTGTTCGGGAGTTAACCTAGTCTGGGGTGCAAAGACCGTCAAAAGGTTCTGCTCATAGTAGTTATGGGGCTTGATGTTAACATTATTCTCTATGCACATAGGATCCTTCATTCTATCCTCAAGTCTTTTCCTATTAACAGTTTCACATGCATCAATCTCTTCAGTATCACGCACATCAGGGGAATCATGATTAGGTTTAAGCATCACATTGAAGTCATATAAGGCAGGTTGCGAGGTACTAACGCTCCTAAGAAAATTAGTTTTAGGTAATCCTGTATCCTTATCACTATGCTTATCACGAAGTTTAATGTGCTTTTGTATCATTTGAGCAGTTTGAATGGTTTGGCCTTGTGTGTACAATTTGTTTTCAAGTTTATTCTTTAAGGCCTTTAAATTAGAAAAATCGTTTAGGAGTTTAGCTTTCTTTCTTTGAAAATCTAATTTTAGTGTGTTTACACTATTTTGGATCTCCTGTTTTTGTTTAACAGTTTGATCGATTTGATTTTGCAAAGATTTTAATTCTACTCTTAACTTTTCCTCCTTTAAATTCCTTTCTGTAATATATGCACACATTTGCCAATCCATTTTCTGTTCGCGTTCAGTTAACTCAAATTTTGCACGTTGTTGATACATATTCACCTGATCTTTGAGAATATTAATCCTAGTGGTTAAGGTATCATCAGGAATAACTGCAGTATATTCATCATATTCACAAGTATCAACATTAACGAAAGAGTCACTACTGGGTAAAGCAGTCTCGACACTTTGTTTCAAGTCTTGCTCATATGGGAAAACATTGCTATTACCCATATTAGCATAATTTGAATCAAAAGTGTCAGTGTGTTTTACTTCGTTATGATTCTTTTGATGGTGCACCACATCGTCAACAAGTGTGTCCTTAGATGCTCTACTCGGTCCATCAGACTCATTATTGTTATCCATATGTTGTTGTTTTGAAGAAATATTAGTGTTTTTCAAACCAACATCATCTGAAATGACAATACTAGTTTGATGCACCTCATCAGGTATCGTTGGGATGACACTTGTTTCATATGTGTCATATATTTTGAGTACCTCTGAAATGATGGAAGATTTTGAAGGTCCTTATTGATTTGCTGATGCGACTGCAGATGTAAGCTTAGCCATAAAGATGGTCGGAGTAGTGGGTTCATCAGAATCAAATGCATCACAATCTTCAGCTTGGAAGATGTTTGGGTCATTCAAAGCAAGATCCTGAACAGGTTGATCATCCACATCAGCATCAAACGTGTTTCCCTCATCACCAGCAAGAAAGAGCAGATGTTCCTCATCCAATTTAACTCCATTTTCTTGAGCTTGCATCAATAGCATCTTGTCTTTGAAGTAGTCGGAGTTCTGAGGACGCTTTGGTTAAGTGCAATTTCTAGCAATATGACCTAGCCCACCACAGTTGTAGCACTTGATTTGCCTTCCTAGTCCTTGATTACAATTTCCCATTCTGTTCTGAACATTTCCTCGGCATTTTGTCTACCTTGAACCACAATACGCCCATCTTCCACAACAGCAAGATTACGTGGATTAGATGAGGTTCTGAGTTGATTGTTGGTTTGAGGAAGAGTGCTTCTGATATGTTGAACCAGCATTGAGACTTGGTTGGAAAGGTTGTCAATTCTCTTGTCCATATAATCATTCCCAGATGCTTGTAGATTAGTCATACCATTTGCTGATTGTATGGGAGTTTGACCAAGAGAAGACTGATTCTGAGTTGCTTGAGTTGGGTTTGGGTGATTGATTAAGTCAGCTGTGAATTGTTGAAGTCCATGAGTGCTGGAGATTAGAGCAAGAGAGTCATGTGAAGGGTGAAGTTTCTCTCTTAGCTGACGATCATACAAAGCGTGTTTCTCATGTTGTTGGAGATAGGCATAGAGCTGTTCATAGTTGGTGTTTCTAAGTCCTTTGTTAAGCTTCACAGCCGTGACAAACCGATCCCATTCTGGAGACATGTTGTTGACAAACTTTGAGTTGAGTTGGATGTTGGGCATTGTTATTCTGATCATTCTCATGTCATTCACAAGCTTGTGAAATCTGACATAGTAATCATTGATGCTTTCACTAGGGTTCATTTTAAAGTGCTCGAATTCATCGTACAATTGAGACTCACGATCTTCCTTTGTAAGTTCTGACCCAGCAAGCAATGTTTTGACATTGTCCCAAACTGCCTTGGCCTCAGTGTTGAAGTTAATCAGCTTGTAGATGTCCTTAGGAAGCCCTTGTACTACAATGTTTGAAGCCTTAATATCCGCATCATAACGTTTGCTTTCCATTTCATTCAGATCATTGTAAGTACGAGGTCT
>LBNU01027764.1:134199-150365 GCA_014162995.1 Artemisia annua | reverse complement strand
TGCCACTTGGGCTGCGGATCAGGTATACAGTGGGTAAAGACCCGTCCTTCTTCCGTGAACTAATCTAAATCTAAATTACTTTTAACTAACTAATATAACAACTACGAGCTAAACAATGCTTAATCATGTCAGGGGTGACCGAATCTTTCTTATGGGTGACCGAATCTTCTTTATCCAAAAATCGTATTCCTAACACTTTATTTTGTTTTTAACTTCGTCTTAACTACATATAAAGGTATTTTGCAAAAGCTTAGTGTAAGGGAAATCTAAATCGGTTTATAAAGAACGAACGAACATGAATCATAACAATGTATTTAACATACATATTAGTACTTGTTTGAGTCAAATGCTTGTATCGAGTCATAATGAATTTTTGCAGGAATTCCAGGAAGTAAGATTTAGTTTTTCCAGAATTTTCCGGAAACTTAACATGAGAATTCTGTCAGAACTTTTTGACGGCGTCAGGCCTAACACCTGACGGCGTCAGGTTAAAATTTTCTGCAATTTTTGAAAGTTTTGTATTTCTTCCGGAAACCTAAAAAAACGTTTTGTCAATTCTTTAACTTATGATCTCCAGGAATTCTACAAAATATTCATTCCACAAGCATTATATCCTATTATGTAGATTTTACCGCCGATTTTACGCAAGGTTGGCCTTTATCTTTTTCAGGTTAACAGGTTATGTTGGACAAGAAGACGATTTACATTTAGGAAGGGAAGCTTTGAACGTTCGTCTCTCTTGGAAGAAGATCTAACCATGTTACTTCATTATCCTCATCAAACGATTCAAGGGAGTATTTGATCTCATTCTTTCATTTTATTTACTTTTACGTCTTCTATTTGAACATTGGGGACAATGTTCGGTTTAAGTGTAAGGGGGTAAATGAAGGCACCGTTGAGAATACACCTATGCTTGATGTTTTGCTTTGTTTGATAGTAGATTTGTAATAAAACCAAGAGAAATGTTTGTTAGGGCAATTTGAGCGCCAATTTAATTTTTTTTACAACATTTAGAAGTGAAACCTTGATCTTAATGAGCGTCTCATGGATAGGAAATTGTATGACTAGCACAAAACCGTACCACTAAAAAATTTTCCACCCCAAATATGTGAGGTTCGCCCCTAGAATTGGTAGGAAAAGCACCCATATTTGGTGCTATGATGTGTGTACCGGTAGCATTTAGATTCTAGAACTTGCGTTAGGACCATCTCAAATCCACAAGTGAGACTACATTCGTGTAGTTAAGATTTACTACATGATAAGAGGCATTAGGATTAACCCATTGTTTTACACCCGTATATTTGTTATAATTACGTTGGCTACATTGGTCAAGTAATTCTCCCACCCTTTGCGTTGTACCCATTTTTGGTACACGATACCCCTAGTACACCCCTCCGAGCTACCTTGATCGTTTCGATCTTTGTGCATCTTACTCAAAGTGAGAATTTGTTTACACCCCACTAAATGTACACCCAAATCGCCTTAGCCTACCTTGTATGCACCCACCTTTGGTGCATTATTGTGAAAACATTTGTTAAACCCTTAGTTAATTATCCAGTCTTGCATGGTTGCTAAGTTAAGTCATATCCTTGTACATATTGTTTTGGGACGATTGGGACTCATGGGTAAAGTACTAGTGTAATGAAGTAAGGGGAATGCAACTCTCCTATGATGTATTATTTTGGATGGTATGGCAAGAATGTATGAAAAAACAAAAAAAAATGAAAAATCAAGAAAAATACAAACAAATATGAAAAAAAGAAAGTAGAAAAACATACGGACTACCATCCCGTTTCCTTTTATGTTTCTTTTTAGTTTTTGTTATTTCATTTTTAGACTAAGATTGAGTCGAGTCTTGACTTAAGCAACGATGTATAGTGCATGTATTTGATCATGATAATTAGCTTGCCACCACTAAAATACCCTTTATTCCAACCAAACCGTGTTTATCATATCCCTACACCTTACGTTACAACCCTTTGTAAAGCCCTCTTTGATAGTTTATCTTAGGTGCTTACGCCTAGTGGAGGAGTAATTGATCCTTTCCCAAGCCTATGGTAATTTATTTGCTATGACAGGTAGTGAGTGTTATTTTCCGTTTCCATTTATGAGATATAATTTTATGACATTTGAGAGATGAGAGAATCCAAACACTATTTGTGAGGTGCTAGTGTATGATTTCCGTGCTTGTTATGATTAGGGTCGAATAACTATTTGTTGTAATTAATTTTATATTCGTGTTAAATGACCCCTAACTCATATTTTGATTGGAATAAAAGCTCATTTGCTTGAGGACAAGCAAATCTCAAGTGTAAGGGTATTTGATGAGACGAAAAGTGTTACGCTTTTAGGGGGTCATTTAAGCCCTAATTCGTATAAATGTGATCAAATATTGCCCTAGATCGTTCCTTTTGTCATTTTAGGCACTTTTGAGAAGAATTCTGGAAAACATGCATATTCGGACATTTTTGGAGCATAAAAGTGAAGAAAACGGCAAAGTCTCAAAAGATGGAGAAATTACAACCTGACGGCGTCAGAGTCACAAGGTGACGCCGTCAGCAAGCCTTGACAAAAGAGTGGAAACCAATTATCAAATGACGGGCCAGAAAGATTTTGAGAATTAACACCTGACGCCGTCAGGTGTTAGAAGTTGTAGGCCGTCAGGTTATAACTTAAAGAGTGACGGGCCAGAGGAGATTATAAGGTGACGGCGTCAGAAGTGGATCTAGGACATCCGAGAAACCTAATGGCGGCGAGCTGACGGCGTCAGCCCTTATAATCTGACGCCGTCAGAATGTAAAATCTATATATAGTTTTCTAATTTTCATTCATTAAGTGTGGAACTTTGTAAATAACTTTTAGCACCAAACCCTAGACGATTTTTCTGTACTTTTTAGGGTTTCCAACCCTTGGAACCCTCATGCTTAATTAAAGATAAGTCTTCACTTTAATTCAATCAATATGTCTATGTGTTGATTGTCTATCTCTTTTACTTGTCTTTTAATTAACATGCTCGGCTAAATTCTCTAGTGTTTGCTTAGATCTAATGAAACCTAACTATTAATTATTGGTTAATTGGTGTGTATTGTTGTTTGTTGGGGTGATTGTTCCATCAATGTTAGGCTCAAGAAAACTAGCCAACCTCATTTATGGTAACGTGCTTGAACGTCTTGGGAAACATGTAGCCAAGGCATACTAGGCTATTAAGGTAGTATTTAACGCATGAGCCACTATTTACAATCCTTATGGTTGTGCCGTGCATGGCATAGGAGGAGATAAGAGCTCATAGAATTGGAGAGATATGTATGTTACTCCATGAGTTATTAGAAATACACCCTTCATCCACACAAGTAACATACATATCAATTAACCGGTAAAAGATAGTTAGGGAGTAATGAAGTCTAAGTAAACACAACTTTCCTCCATATAGTTTTCACAACCAAATAGTTTTAGATATTTTATTTTATTGTTATAGTAGTTATCTTGGGTTAGTTGACTAACAACTAATTCCGCCCACTCTTCAAAACCAAGATTTTAATTTGCTTTCATAAAAATATAAAAATACAAAAAGAATCTTCCTTCCACCCTTAGGCCTATTAGAGTAGCTTTTCTATCCTAACGAACACTATTCCCTATGAGAGAACGATCAATCCCCTGTACTTACCACTATCCTATACTACTACGGTCAGGTACACTGCCTGGTGGGGTTTTAAGCCTCTTGAGATCCCTCGAGAGGTAAAACCTGTTGTAAGGTTACAAAACCACGCATCAGGTCCTTCCTAGCAAAGATCACCACAAGTAAGTGACATTCTTTTAGTGATTATTAAGGTCAAGGTTAATGGGTTAAGTGGGTTTTCATCATATGATCAAGGTATGATCATATGATGATATAGGAAGGATGATGGGAAAGCTTTTAATGGGTTATATAAACCCTAGTTGATATTATTGATTAAATGTGTAAATAGGTTTGATGATGATGGAAGGATGGTGATAATGAAAGATTGATGATGATGATGGCTAGTAATGATGATGATGATGATAATGATGATGATGATGATGATGATGTTGATTTTATGATGGTAGCTTAGCTTTAGAAGCTAAGGTAAGTAACCGGTTATAATGTGATGTTATGTTGATTTCATTACATTATGTGTTATACGCTTATTATGATATGGTTATTGAATGGTTTGGAAGTTATGTGTTATGTGAAAGTGATTTTAAGGCTAGCTTGATATAACTAGCAATTGAAGTATTGGCTAAGTAGGTTTAGGTGTGTTGAGATAGTATGGTGATGCTTAAAGTGGCTAGAGGTATGTGTTAATGTTTATGTTTGTATTGGATTAATAGTTATGATGCGTAATGTGTGATTGATATGTGATGTTATGTTATATCCGTTTACTTACTAAGCCTTTGTGCTTACGGTTTAGTTGTCTAACCTTTTGTAGGTTGGTATGCGTTTATGGAAAGCTTGGATAAGGTTAAGGTTGGATTGCGAAAGTAGAAGGACTTGGTAAGATAGTAGAGCTAGGTAGAATACCGAGCTCAAGTCATGGTTGTACCCCCGAGAGTCTTTCTACGATTTGTAAAGAGTATGTCAAGGTTTTCCTAACGTTTTGATAGTCAACCGTTGTGTCAAAGTATGGTTTATATAATTATATGTAAAAGGTAAACATTAAGGGAGTGTTTGGTATAACCGTGTTTCTACTCATTTTGGGTTGTAAACGGGTCATGTGTGTATGGAACAAGTTTTATATGTTATGTTAATGATTTTGGTTAAGTTTGAAGTGTTATGGAAGTCGTATGTAACTTATGGCATGTTATGGGTCGAAACGTGTTTTGGTACAAAACCCGTCAAATTGTAAAGTATACTTCCGAGAGTCAAATGGTAAATGTTTTTATATGAAAATGAGTTTATGAA
This sequence comes from Artemisia annua, assembly GCA_014162995.1. Classification (NCBI taxonomy): domain Eukaryota; kingdom Viridiplantae; phylum Streptophyta; class Magnoliopsida; order Asterales; family Asteraceae; genus Artemisia; species Artemisia annua. Next base: position 145,447 of record LBNU01027764.1, on the reverse strand, counting down.
TGTAATAAGCAAATCTAGAAGTTTGATGTAATACGGAAGTGGTATAAGTCGTTTTTCGGTAAATGGGTCAAAATATGTAAGTGTGCAGAAAAGGGTCTATTTTAGACTGCAAAAGGATCCATTTTGGGCAAATACTTGTGGTAATAGGGTCTATTTTAGAGTTCAGATGAATAGGTCTGTTTTAGACCAGAGAGGGTCCATTTTAGACTAGTACCTATGGTAATAGTGTCTATTAAAGTTGAGTCATTTTCGCACAAAGTTTCAAATTTTTGGTCAATGGGCACGGAGTGTAACATCTGGGCAGGGGGGCGGGGATGGTGTGCCTTGGCCCCGCCTTAAACCCGATAAGAATCCCCGTTAAGGCCCCAAAATCCGATAAGCATGCCCCGCCCTGCCCCCAAAAGTTCGGGTTTCGGGTTTCCCCATCAGGTTCGGGTTTTTTTTGCCATCTTTAGTTGGTATACCTGATGATGCCCTTTGATTACGGTAAGTGATTGGCATACTCGAATATTTGATTGTGACATTCAATGTACAAACAGTTGAAGCGGGTTTTATTTACAATACAACTGTTTAATGCACAGTTTGGAGTGTCCTAATCAAATATGTGAGTGTGTAAATCACCTCCCTTTGATTACACAGGCGTCATAAAATTTTAGAGCGGGCTTAATCTTTACAACTTAGTAATAAATATTGAGGGCTGAATCTTTTAATATATAAGATTAGAGTCTATGGTTTTGATTCATGTTTAAGAGTCTCCATGTAAATCTTTACAAGATTTATTGCATGTACTTTGATATTAAATATGCCAACTTGATTTATCTTTATACATGGGTGAATTTACAGTCACACCAGGGTAGGCACGTGCATACCCTGTGAATTTACCAAGAAGTGTTAAAAAGAAATATCAGATTTTTTGTTTGTATCAGTCAAAATACAAAGAGTGCATACCCATTAAAACCCATCAAAATCGAGGTGCATACCCAGAATCAAGTTGACATTGTTCAATTTTTCAATAAGTAAATAAAAATGGGAAAGCAGATGCATAAGGACTCCATGGCTGCACTAACTGCCTGTCAAAGAAGAAGATGATGGAAATAGGCTTTGTAGGGCCCCTAAGTGAGATTTAAACCTACATTTCCTTTTCGAAGCCCAACCCACTTGAAATCACAATTTGCTGTTGTTTTGGACTTAAAAATGCTAACTTAGTCCCCTCATCTTTTGTTTCGTTTCTCAATATCGATTTTATTCTTCGATATAAAAATGCTAATTTAGTCCCCTCATCTTTAGTTTCGTTTCTCAATATCGATTTTATATACGTTGTTTTAAGTTTCGTGATTAAAACTAATCTAGCATTATAATTTTATCAAAATAGTAAGATTTATGTTTGATTTTTTCTTAATGAAAACATTTGTTCTCATTTTATTAGCACCAAAACTAAAAAAAATTTAGTTAAATAGCTCAGATAGAAAAACCCAATTTAATCTCGAATAATTGACTTGACAAACCAGATCATTTTTGCTTGTTTTTTTTAATTTAATTTTATTTTATTATTTATTTATTTATTTATTTAATTTTTGGATTTGTCGGAAGAACAAACATGCCTAACTCGATAAAAAACCAACCCGAAAACAAGAATAAGTATTTAAATATTTAGACGGAAAAAGTGCATACCCTGCTCTAAAATTCTAGATCCCCACCGTCTCTATAGATCGATTGATCTTCACATATGAAAATACTATATCTCTCACAGCTTCACTGTAGAGAGTAATGATTTATTAAATCTTATATTTAATTATTCTTTATGGGCAACAACTGTATTCACAGCAGTTAGCCATTCTTTAGATTCAAAATCTATTTCAGCTTCTTTTTAGTTAATGGGTTCATTAGGAGCACATAAGTAATATTTCTCACCATCAGTGAATTAAGGCATCTATTAGGTTTAGCAATAGATCCTGTTTGACTTTGTTGAATAGATTCGCTATACTCAACACATTATGTTCAAGTTTAATGTGTGTTTGCTAGTTTACCTTTCTAAGGTATTTGCATTCTTTGTTTCTTAAATTTCTTCAAGAACTAGATTGCTCCCACTTGCTTTTGAAATTACATAATTATCTTTAGAATTTTAAGCAAGTCTTTGGTAACCAACTTGTTCTCATTTGGGTGAAACATATGCAAATGAAGTTTTATGTGAAGTATCATGCCTCACGTGAACTTCACATTACTATAAATTTCAAGTTAAGATAACTTGGGCAACATCTCATGCCATAGTTAGTATAGTGTCTTATTGGTTTGAATCATTCTTATGAAGCCCACAACATCCTTTTAGAGCATAATTAAGAAGACTTAGAGTGACTAGATCCATTTTTAATAGGACCATCCGACCATGTTTTACCATGGTTCTATTTCTCTTTTTATACACTTCATGTATAAGCTATAGTAAATTCATGAAACGGTTTCATAATTCATTAGGTAATAAACGGTGTTGGGGTGTAACAAATTAAAGGTAAGGGACGAACCATATGACGCTTAGAGTTTATGGTATTGCCTTTTATGTAATTAATATATTTATTCCAAATAAATTTATATGTCATGGATGATCACTCTTACAACCCTTCATGATAATATTCCATATTGTCATTTCCTCATCATTTCTATTTTATCTTTTATATCTTTAGTCATTCTAACTTGGTTGTTTTGTTTGGTGTGCACCGGTATGACCCATCGGCATTTAGTACAAGTTGTGAAAGTTGTTTTTATGCACACAAATCCTTTGTTAATGTGGCTTGGTTACAGACCAAAGTAAATGCTTACGAGTTTTGGTTGTATGCATCGTCGCAAAAAGTCGTTTATGTCTTAGCAGAAGGAACGAGTCTTTAGCAGCGACTTTTCTGCCAAGACTTGTGGCCGCATTAAACTTTTAGAGCCGACAACGCAGTGTATCCCCACAAATTTGCTTGTAGTAAAAACCCATTATTCTTGCAGTGATATGCGTATAAGTTTCATATAAGAGAAAAACAAAATATCAGGAATCCTCAGTTAGTGAAAACTACATATTGTTATTCGTTTTTCCATGATCACACACACTGACCGTCACAAACCAACAAAACGTGATACATAGGTATATGGAACAATCTTAATGCTGCTTTTGTTGCTAAGGTATTCATTCTTGATTCATAATCAATGGATACCCTACTGTACGTACGGCTATATATAGCAAGTACATTTATTTTATTTATAACTAACGAATCCCTTATGCAAATATGTTACCCTTATTCCTTTGTCATCCCTACATATCCTGATCAAGATTTGATTTAGATTCTTTATCAAACTGTTCATAGATGCAGCATAGCGTAAGCAAATCCAAAGTATGATAGAGTATGAAAGTAAGTTTAATATATTAATTTATCACGGTTCATACTTTCGACAACAACGGTATAATCGATGCATGGCTTAAACCTGCAAGGTTGTTACGTTACATATATATAGAAACTCTTAGAAAAATACACTCGAAGCTCAGGGTCCGAGGATGGTTTTGAGGAACAGAAAAATTAGCAAAAAGGTTATTTCCTCTTCTCATTGGATGTTTCATAAAGAAGCTCCTGTAACAGACGATCATCCAAGTACTCGAAGACGATTACATTTTTGTCTTTCCCCGCTGATGAACCTCCTGTAGAAGATGAATATGGCTTTGATGAAGACTTATAAGAAGGAGGCTCGGGTAGTTTTGACAAGTACTCTGTTGGAAAATTGAGAGTCGCAAGATGACCCCGGAAGTTGAAGGCGGCCTGGTCATAAGCACGGGCTGCCTCTTCTGCTGTATCAAATGTCCCAAGCCATGCTCTCTGCCCGTTTTTGTTTGGGTCACGTATCTCAGCTGCGTATTTACCCCAAGGCCTCTTCCGGACACCACGGAATCGGACCTCTACTCCATCGTCATGCATGTCTTTTCCTTTAGAAGAACCACCACCTTGCATAGTGTATATTTGACTGTATGTGTATATATGTTTTGTTTTTGTCTCTTTTGTGTTGCTTTCATATACTGATATTCATGTCATTTTATAGGGTGATGAAAAGCATTCCAATGTAAAGTTGGCGTTTGACTATCTATGTTCATAAATTTCTGAAATAATTCGGAAGTTTCGACCAAATCTATGTTCGATAAAGCATCTTGTTAGCGTTAATATGATTCCACTTTCTAGATCTATCAAAACAGTATTGCTTACTTTAGATTATATTTGTGACAAGCTTGTATAAGAGGTATTATATTTTCAGAATAGGAATATTCATTAAACAATAAATAATGTGTAGAAATGATCAAACCACAAACGAATATATTTGACTATTTATGGAATAACGGAACTTGCGACTAGCTAGCCCACATTTTTTAAAGATCTTCATGGACAAGACACACAACGTGCGAAATTCATATATAAGAATATTCAAAACTCTTTCGGTTTTTAGAATAAAACATGTGGATTTCCTTATAAACATGATTTATGATATTTTAGCCAACTAATCTATGAGGTTTGTATCTACCGTATGACATTCTAGCTCGAACCGGAAAATGTGTTCTTCTTTAACTGGACATTGGTTCGGCTGTTTCATAGTCAAACTTGATTCGAACTTAAGATCATTTACAATTTCGTGATGATAATTGATAGCCACAAGCTTTTTATCATTTGATCAACCTGAGTTGATCAATTTTTGTGCCTTAGTGTTAATATAATTTTGTAAAACAAAAAACTTTGATTTTTCGTAAATACAGCTTGTCAAAAGAAATTGTGTTTACGATCTTTTTCATTTCATTAAATGGTCAATTTTATATTCTGTTTCGTCCCTAGTCCTATCAGTCCATCATAAATCTATCGAAATTCGAAGTTTTGATCAATATATATGGTGAGCAGTGCCGTTCTCGAGTTTTTGGAGATAATCGGCTAAAATTGATAATATGGCATCAAAGTTAACGTTAAACGAAAAGTATATTCTTTTTAAGACATACATTAAGATCAATTATATGAGACAAAGAAAAAAAAAAAAAAAAAAAAAAAAAAAAAAAAAAAAAAAAAAGCCTTTCACGTTTGAAAAAGAAAAAAATTAATTATCCCGCAAACATTTAATCATTAAGGAATACGAATCATACCATCGCGACAACAATTAAATCATCTTTTTATAGACTAGCACTTCGATATATTTATTTTTGATTTTTTTTTCCAGTTACGTCTAAAAAAATCACATGTAATGTGTATCATAAATCACATCATGTGATTTGTGATATAAATCATAAGCGATTTTTCCAGACATAACTAAAAAAACAAAAAAAGTAAATAAAAAAATCGTTGAAAGTATATCGAAGTGCCTATCTACTAAAATAATAATAATAAAAAAATAATAAATAAATAAATAAATAAATAAATAAATAAATAAATAAATAAAAACACTCGTCGCGATGATGTATTTTATTTCAATTAACGATTTACGGTTTACAAGATATTTCATTTTTATAAAAGGAGATAAAAGTGAGTTTTTTTATTTTAATAAAAAAATTAGTGGCTATTGGTTCATTAAATCTTTAGATAATATTGTTCTACATTGATCTCAAATATACTTGTTGCAAAATAAGGCCTACAAGGCTGATTAATCGCCACCTAAGTGTTACTAGGTCATCAATATCTTTTATTTATGTAAATCGGTCAACAACGGTTAACAACTATCAACAGTGGTCAAATTGCCGAAAACTTACAAATCTTGCCGGAAATACCCAAAACTCACCTTAAACTATTTATAGTCCTGTTTTTATCTATTACAATATGTTGTTTAAGAAAAGTTTTACGGAGAATACCCAAAACTCACCAGAATACTCAGAAGTTGCCGAAAATGTCAATTCGATTAATCACTGATTAATTCTGCATTTACTTGTTACAAGCTATAAAATGATCAATTGCCCGACTACCGGTTCAAAATTTTTACAACCATGCTTATAATCTTAAACGTCAAACTTAAATTTTAAAGCCTTAAAAAGTATAATCTCAAAAGTCGAACTTAAATTTTGAAACCTTAAAAAGTCGGAGGCTTTAGGCGATCGGCCGCTCTACCCCCTCGAAGACGAACATTTCGATGAGAAGCTTCACAAAAGCTGTCAACAAAGTAACTAGTTGAATCAAAGATATAACGGATTAGTTATTAACAAAATAAATTAATAATGTATTCTATCACTATCAACCCTTTTTTAAAAACATATTTTAACTACATATAATCGAGGAACCCTTCTCTTCCATTAAATTCATTAAAACATCTTTTAAACTTAAATTAAGCAATAGAAATAATTAAGGAATGTACACGTTCAAAGATAACATGCTAATGACCATATGAACAGAACCAAACCTTTTAATAATATGATTATACAGTACGAAACTTTTTGACCCATATACACAAAAATGTTTAAGATACACAATCTGATTAGCATCCTATTAGATAGGCATATATCACAAAGATCAGAGGGGAAGATGCGTTAGACAAGATTGAAGATTATATACCCATCCAAATCCAATGTGCTATCTGCTATGTATCCTATCTTTTTTTTCTTTAAGGGTTTTGTATGTAAATTTTCAAAATAGTTCTAGTTCTTGCAAGTTAAATTAACGATACTAGCTTCTCGGTTATTGTTGTAACAAGATCCTATTATCTGAAGCATTTTTGATATTTGAAATGTAGTAAAGGTGACAATACCATAATACACCAAAAGTCATATATCATTTGTATTACATTTTCGAAATAAATTCAGCATATTTTTAAGCAGGGACAGACCAAGGATTTTCAAAATAGTGTTGCATAAAAGAATTGTTGGGCTAATTAAAGTTACACTGTAAGAAACGAAAGTAGCAAAAAAAAATTATCGGGAGTTGCACATAAGAAACAACGACAATATTTAATTTTTTTGCACTTAGTGATCTAAAATCGGGTGTATCTCGTATCACACCCGCCACTCATGTGAGTTCGTCCAATGTTTTAAGTTTAACTTAATATAATAAACTTTGTAAAGTAAATGGCTCATAGCATAACTTCAAAAGTTATTTAGCGGATTGCGGGTTTGAATATTTTATTAGACTCTTTTTATTTCATTAAAAGTAGTGTAATTCCTCGATCTCAATCTGGTTAAGCTAGACTCATCAGATAAGCTATTAGATTCTTTATCTCTGCTACATATAAATTGTTTTGCATTAATCTTGATAACTTAAAAAAAATTAAAAATGGGTAAAGTAGTTTCTCTAATACGATACCCTTTAACTTTTAAAATGACAACTTTAACCATTAATATAAACTTAAAAAGACTCGGATAGCAACTTTGACAATCAATATTGTTGATACAAAAGTTGAGCGTGGCTTAGCTTGATTACCAATTCGGGTAAAGTTGCTTGGGACCTGCGCACTAAGAAAAACGACAAACACCGTTAGGCTTATCGAGGGATTGTTTCCCCCGATTATCCTCCGGCGTGAGAGTAAGTAATCGTGTTTTAGGTTTAAGGCTTGTAGATTAGGGTTTAGTATCGTACCTTTAGAGGACTGGGGAGGCCTCTATTTATACACACGAAACCCTAGTTGGTTTCGTGTTCCCCAATCTTCGGTATCCGATATCTATCAAAATAATAGAAGATATCGCATACCGGGCAAGTGCCCGTGTCCGGGCTTGGGCGTACGTGGGCCTAGGTGTTGGCTAAACAGTCCACTCGTGGTGGGCTTAAGTATAGTTCTGTATTCGCGGGCCTCATGGGCTGCAAATATCGTCATAATGGCCCATTCGTGATGGGCTTGCGTATTGGATGGGTGCGTGACCCGAATCCATACCATACGTCATCATGTCCCCCCAGTCTAGTGTGCGTAGGTAAGACCTGCGGACGCTAGACTCAAACCGTGTCGCAAGTATCCTTGATTCGTGCGCGGGAAGAATTCTAATTTTTACCGCCAAGAATACACGTGTAATGCATCTGGTCTGTAAAAGAACAAATCACGTACCTCGGGAAGTGAAGGCGCTATCCACGTGTCCTGTACTGTTTCAACTCCCGTCCACACGATTCGAGTTAGTGGGATCCACGTGGCAGCTATCTATGGTGGGTGGGAAAAATATATAAATCCGCCTCATTTTCACTGTGTTGTTCACAGTTAAAATTATTCACACACACACACACCTCATCTCTTCTCCACTTTTTTCCAGAAAACTGTTTTATAGGTAATCACCGCGCGTGCGCTTTTATACACAAAGATGGTTCTTCAATTAGGGGATGTAACGTGCATGTTCACGGAGGCCGATTTCTTGGTTTTTTGTTCAGACTTTTACATCCCAGAGGGGGTGCACCCGGAATTACCGGATCCCAACGCATCTATTGTCGACTTCCCCGTGGGGAAGGTAGGGGTGTATGCGCGTTTTTTCGAATTCGCGAATCAACGCATACCCCTTTCGCGGTTCCTCTGTGATGTGCTGGCCTATTATGAGGTGCATATCTCTCAACTGCACTGCATAGGTGCGGCCAAAGTAACCAATTTCGAGATTAATTGTCGCCTTATGGCAATTAATCCAACCGTGAACTTGTTCCGCGCCTTCTACCACCGAACGTGGTCGAACGGGTGGATCTCTTTTGCGAAGCGCCCGGGTGCGCTTCAATGTTATACAGATAAGTTGGACTCCCTTAGGAACTGGAGGGAGTTCTTTTTTTGGGTTGACCGCCGCGTTTTTCCGTTTGACTTTGAGTTCCACACTCAAGGTTCCCTGCGTAGGGATGAGCGCCCAGTCCCTGGGTCATACAGCGACGCGGATGCGCAGACTATCAATACAAACCGTATTGCTATTAGTGCGTATCCGGAAGAGTTCCTGGTGCATATGGGCATCAGTCGGAACTTCTTCGCGCCAGAGTCGGAGGTGCCGATCTTTTTGGATGCTGCTGGCCAGGGTGGGTGTTCATCTTCCAATTCCTTTTCTTCGTAGCGTAAGTGTTTACTGCTTTGTGTCATTATCTGACTTGTATTGTTTTTGTTGGTTTCTTTTTTGTGCGCAGAGATGGATTTGTTTCAGGTTGTGCGCGTAGAGAGACCTCTGGAGGTGACTGTTGGAAGCCGCCAGTTGGCTGAGGGAGAGGTCCCTATCTTGGAGGCTACTGCGGGGCACACAATGGACCTCGTGCTGGAGGAGCACGAGGATTCTGCTCCGGCGGCCCAGGAGGTCGTGCCGGAAGTGGCCGTGCCGGAGCAGGTGGTTGCTCCTACTGAGGAGCCAGTGCAGGAGCCTGCTACCTCGCACGCTGACTCATCAAGCAGCGTGCAGATGTTCGAGGTGGAGAACCAGGAGCGAAGCACGGGGAAGAAGAGAGCGGCTTCAGGTGGCGACGGTGAGGGTCCATCGAGGAAGCGCCGCCTGATTGGCATGGAGGCTTCGTCTGAGGAAGCAGAGACGTCCACGGCCCATCCTGAGAAGGAAGTCGTGCATCCCTCTCCCTATGTGTAAGTTTCATGATTCATAAGTTAAAGTAATATATAACTTGTCGTTATTTATATACTAACTCTTATTTTATTTTATTTTTTGTTGTTGCACGCAGGGCTGCTATGAGGGAGACTGAGTCCCCTTTCGTGGGCGTATCGCCCCACGAAGATTGAGGGGAAGGGGCGTCAAGGCCGCGTGGGCCTGTTGGGCAGTTGATCGGGGAGCTCGGTTCGCTGGCTGCGCAACTGCAGGCCAGATATGCTGAAGAGACTAGCTCTGCCGCGCAGAAGGACGCTGAGGTCGGGCGCAATTGGCGGAGGCGCGTGCTGAAGCGGAGTCATCTAAGGCGCGCGCTGATAAGCTGTCTGGAGAGAAATTTGCGCTGCTTGTTCAGGTACAGCAGGAGCGCGCTCAATATGAGAGCTATCAGACTGGCTGCAAGTGGATTGGAAAGTATATGGACCAATGGAAACTCCACCACTTCAAGCAGCTAGATGTCTTGCGTGAGGCCGTGCAGTCGCAACTGCGCAGGCATGAGGAGAAGCTGCGCAAGCTGAGCATCGAGTACGACGAGGAGCTGTATCCTCAGTTGATGCAGATGATTGCTGAGCGCAGGTACTTATTTCTTCCTCTTATGTATTTGCCTTTATGTTTGCTTATTGCATAGGCTAAGTGTGATTCCTTTGTTTCAGGTGGCTGATTAGTCATGGGTTGCGCCTGGCCGCGCTCGGGGCCATGGAAGATCCTGAGGTCGTCGGGAAGTTTGGCAAGGTTGTCGACTGCGCCACGCAGCGTGGCAAGTCGCAGGCTATGGAAGAGCTTGCGAAGGCGGATCTGCTGAAGAAGCCCCTTGCTGAGGTTCCTGGATACGAGACTGACTCGTATGAGCAGCTTATTGCTGCACTGGGCGACCTCAAGATTGTGGAGCTCCCGATGATCTCTTTACTGGAGCGCGATCAGGATGTGCCGATCGGCGTGATCATGAAAGGGCTCACCCTGTCGAGGCATTCTGCCGAGGGTGCTGAGGCTTCGGCGGACTTTTACTTGAAGCCCGACGTCTCGCAGCTACACATCCCTGTCTTTGCGCAGCCGCGCGACCGCCTGAACCCTTTTCTGTTAGAAAAGGAAGTTCCCCTGCAAGAAGTTTTGGACGCCCATGCTGCTAGGCTTGCCAAGAAGAAGGGCATCAAGGGGAAGGCCGTTATGTGCGGCATTGGTGCTGCCCATCAGCCGCGGTCCGACGGGGTCCCAGTTTCCGTGGCGACGGTGTCACTTACCGACGCCGAGATGCTGACCCGGCTTAGCGAGGCTGTACCTGCTGCTGCTGAGAGTAGTCACACTGGTCTTAGACGCACCAAGAGTTTCTAGTTGTTTATGTATTTTGTTAGTGTTTTGTTGATAACACTTTTTGTAGAATCCTGACTTGTAGTCTTTTGAATGGAAATTCCTAATTTATGTTTCGCTAAGTATTCGTGATTGTATCTTGATATCTCCTGAAAAATATCTAAGTGTTCACTTGTTTACTTAGGAGTGTATATACATTAGTATAAGAACTCTCTATCTGCGCATGGCAAGAGAATCATAATTGCATACGAGTCTTTAAGGAATCATAGTTGTCTACGAAAATTTTGGTACTTAGAAAAATCATGATCTTGTATGAGTTTCTTTTTGTACTTAGATAAATAATGGTTTCAGCGTACTGTTTTTTACCATTTGAAGTGAAAGGGTTAATTATCTTAACTCTTTGTGTTTGTTAAACATGCAGCGTATGCGTTATTG
>LBNU01027764.1:79393-93969 GCA_014162995.1 Artemisia annua | reverse complement strand
TTTTTTATTACTTTAGCGGAAAGTGTATTGTGCGCGTTGTTAAGTCCAAAAGAAATGAAGGAAAAAAAGAGTGTACGTTTTGTGCCAATATTTTGAGTATTAGATGATTGATGTTTCTTTCAGGATGTTTTATATACCAGTTAGTCCTTATGCGTTGTTTATTCGAACTTGACACATTAACAGACTGGGAATACAAGTTCATCACCAAGTATGCTAAAGTAGGAACCATAAAAACCCCCGAAACACACCTGATGCATCAACTACGAATTTATTTTAAAGGTTACTTAGAACATATATTTGATATAATAATTTGTTTATATGGTATATGTGTTTATTGAATTTTAAAATCAAGTTGTTTGTTGAATTTTCGTATACTTAAACGGCTAACTCACATAATCCCAAGTTAACATTATATAAATGCCTTTGTCTTAGGCATTGATATGTGTTGCATTAATCTTATTCCTAAGTTGCAACAAAAAAACAAATCTCACAAGTATTTGATGAGTTAATTGCTTTTGAATTTGTTGTAATATAGAATAATGATCTAGAAAGAGATGTAACTAATATGTCTCATTCACTTGAAAATCTGCTGCGAAAAGAATGAGCCGGTTTACTAAAGCAGGACTTGCTTAAGTTATTGGAGTTTGGGACTGTTATTTTCTATTAATTATACTAAGTTTTTAAAGGGTTTTGAGACCGTCTTAATAGTTAGATTTAGTGCTGATTAGGATTTTTTTTAATGGTTGTCTTAATAGTTAAAGTGTTTGGGATTGTTTTTAATAGCTGAATTGATGGGTGCTTGAAACTGCCTTGATAGCTGAATTCAAGGGTGTTTGAGACTATTTCAATTGCAAATTTTAGGGGTGCTTGGAACTGTAATAATAGCCGAATACAGGGGTGTTCCGACTATTTTTAATAGGCATTGTTATTGCAAAATAAATTTGACTTATACTAAATTAATAGATGTAAAGTTCAAAACATTTTAAGGACAATATATTTGATATTAAATACATGATAAAAATTTTATGTCAAAACCCCGTGCGTGCACGGGTATTATAACTAGTTTCCCCAAACATAAACATAAGAGAGAGAAACACAAACACAAGTAACCAAACCAAAACAAAACAAACATAAATTTAGTGTCAACTCTATTCAATTCTAGAGAGAGAAAGTCACAAAACACAAAACAAAACACAACTTTCTAGAGAGAGAAACCTTGCAGATCACAGCGAGAAAAAAGCGGCATTAATGGCGGAAACAAATAAAACCGACGAATGTGTCAAGCTCTTCGTGGGTCAAGTCCCTAAACACATGTCTGAATCACAGCTCATAGCAATGTTTAAGGAATTTGCACTTGTTGATGAAGTCAACATCATTAAAGACAAAGCTACTCGTTCATCACGAGGTCTTGGTTTCTTCATTACAGATCACAATGCGTTACCATTGTTATAGTTATATAATTGTTTAATATGTAGTATAATTTAATGATGATGTTTTCGAGATATATGTGTGTTGACTTTTGTTGACTGAATTTGTGTTTGTTGTACTAGGTTGTTGTTTTGTGATATGTCCGAATAGAGAGGAGGCTGATAAAGCTGTTGAGGCTTTTCATAATAAGAGGACGTTGACTGGGGTTAGTTTTTTTTCACTTTTTTGTTATAATTGTGTTTTAGATCTTGTTTGTTTTTTGTGTGTTTTGTGTCGGTTTTGTGGTTGTTGGAGTTTGTTAGGGTTTGTTTGAGTGTTTTTGTGTAATGCATTGTTGAAATTCGCCTCGTTGGATTAGAAATTTAGAATTTTTGTGAATTTATGAAAATTGCTAGCTTATGTTTGTTCTACGCGGTTTTTTAGCGTCGTGGGAGTTGGCTTAGTTGGTAGAATGAAATTTAGAATTTAGGATCTACGGATATTGTTGTCGCGTGAGAAATAATTTTGTTGTAACCTTTAATTTTTGGAGAATTTAGAACTTTTGTATGTTAGGATATTTATGGAAACTATAGCAATTTCTATTTTTGGAATGTTATGAATAGTGAGTTTTTCCTTTTGAGCTTTTTTTTTTATACCTTAGATTACTTATTTGATCAATGTTTTGTTAGAGACTAATTATGATAATATCTCTTGTCGTTGTCAATGATGTTTTGAACTTATAGACTTATAGTCGACGTTCTTATTGGAAGACACATTGAGAGGAACAATAGTTGGTAATGATATTGAGATAAAGTGAAATTTGATAAAAGAATAGTTAATGGGTAATATGGCTTGTTTTTGTCATGCTTAATGTAATTGAATGCATGGTTTCATGTTTAAAGGGAGTTTTGGCTACTTTTATGATTTCTTAATTAAAAGAAACAAAATATAAAGTAGGGTAAAGTTCTTGTAGCTAAAATAGGTGGACTAGAGCAACTTGCTTTACTAGACATCATCCTTGCTTTGAGACACTCATTTAAAGTTACCTAGCTCATTTCTCTTGCAAGGCACGACATCAATTATGTCAAAGATGTGTAATAACTACTATTAGTATTTAGTAGTATTATATGATTTTAATGAGGATAATGACGTATTATCAACAAAAGTTATTACAGCAGTTTAACTCTTTAAAAGTAAATATTAGGAAAGAACGGCTTAGTATGTACTAGGTAATTTTTAGAAAATGAACTGCCTATGATTTTGAAAATGGCTAATAACGCTCCAACTTATTTTAGGTTTTCTGTGTACTACGTTAAATTGAGACCATAAAGTGAATGGGAGGTGAAATTTACCTTTTTTTTCCTCAAGGGAAATTTGATGTTCGTTACACCAGTGAGTTAAAGATAATATGATATAACCCTGTAGTCAATAAACACAAGTCAGAGATTCCGTTCTTTAAAATCTAGATGATTTCCCATTTCGGTCGGTATTTAATATGGCATGTCCTTTGTTATTCACCAGGCTTCTAGTCCATTGCAAGTAAAGTATGCTGATGGCGAGTTGGAACGGCTAGGTATACCATACTATTTCTTTAATTGAATTGCAGATTGCGGCTACTTCCATAATCTCATATCGTATTATCTGAGCCACTTTTCATTTCCCTGATCTTCTGTTTAAGAACACAAGCTTTTCATCGGTATGCTTCCCAAGAATGTTTCCGAAGGTGAAGTTTCGGCATTATTTTCACAATATGGAACCCTAAAAGACTTGCAAATACTTAGAGGTTCTCAACAAACGAGCAAAGGTGGATACTTAATTTATTACTGCAAACTATAAAAACTTGTTACCTATTTCTTGGGGCTACATTTCATGTTTTATTATCATGATTGTGCAGGTTGTGCTTTTGTGAAGTATGAGACAAAAGACCAAGCTGTTGCTGCTATAGAGGGCCTTAATGGAAAGCACAAGATGGAGGTTGTGCTTTTATTTTTTACTTTTTTCTTCTATAGGTAGCTGGAATTAGTTTGTGTAGTTGTGATCTCTGTTGTATTTCTCTGTATTAGGGTTCAACTGTACCTTTGGTCGTTAAATGGGCTGACACCGAAAAGGAAAGGCAAGCTAGAAAGGCTCAGAAAGCTCAATCCATAGCTTCAACTTTGGCAAATGTTGACCCGACCCAACATCCATCTTTATTTGGAGCACTTCCAATGGGTTATATGTCACCTTATAACGGTTATGGGTATCAGGTTTGTTTCAACATAGCCATTGCATCGCTTCGAGATTCCTAGTAGCACCCTTTCTATCACTTATTTTTTTCATGTGATTAAGAGTTGATTTTGTACGTAGGCTGGTGGAACTTATGGGCTGATGCCACCTTACAGCCCAAACCAAGCAAATGCATTACAAAGAGGATCTCCAAGGAACTTTGCAGTTTCGCCAACCGGTTATATGGGCTCTCCTTATCCAGCCGTTCCCAGGCTTCAGTATCCTTTTGCATACCCTGGAGGAATGAGGCCTTTGAGTGGCCCGTCTAGCCCAATACCACCAGAAGTTGCTAATAATCATACTGCAACATCTTCAACTGCCGGTGGAAGTGCTGCTGACCATATTGAAGGTTGTTAAAGATCTTTTGGGTGAAAAATGAGTGAATCAGGGTGGTTGGAGTAAAAGTCAAAACTGGCTTGGTTTGGTTGACCTCTAAGCATATTTTGTTAGTAATTTATAATTAGTAGTTAACGCGTTAAATATGTCAACAAATACTAACTTATTACAAACCTAAAAAGTAAAACGATTTGATGAGATTGTAACTATTACATATTCACCTTAGGAAACTTTCAGCCCACATGGCCTGTTTTACTTATATTATTTATTGATATGAACCCATTCATATGGGTAGAAATTGACCTCTCGAATCTTCTATGTATATCACCTCTCTCTTGATTATCTGTGTGTGATGTTTCTTTAACAATCACTTCTTACCACTATCATTGTATATTTAAGCATTTTTTGTTTCCATCTTCCATTGCAGGTCCACCTGGTGCTAATCTGTTTATTTATCACATTCCTCAAGAATTTGGCGATGAAGAGCTTGCAAATGCCTTCCAATCATTTGGAAGGGTTTTGAGTTCCAAGGTTTTCATTGACAAGGCAACTGGTGTTAGCAAGTGCTTCGGTATGGATTTCGTTATATTTCTTCCAAGTAGATGTAGCTACATATGCGGGTTGAGGGGGTTGGGTAACGAGCTAAAACTAGTCATTTTAGTGCGGTCGAAGCGGTCTGAACAAAAACATTTTATATTTACTTCTTAAGTTTTAATATATAATTAATGCCTAAAAAGTAAATTACAATTGTAAATAAAATATTTTCAAAAATGATTTAGGAGGCTATATGCACTAAAAAGTAAAAACGACCCTTCATGGGACTTTCGACCTGTTTGGCTCGTTTGACCTGTTCTAATTTGAGCTGAGTAGCTGACTTTTTTATTAAATTTGACCCATTTGATCCAAATAGTAACCCAAATCGGACCATGCTTAGATTAAACAGGTCAAATTAGTAACCTTTTATTCCACCATGGCAGTCCTTGTGTATCTAATTAGTTATATGCTATCAGGTTTTGTCAGTTATGACTCTCCAGCTGCTGCACAATCTGCAATTAATACAATGAATGGATATCAGTTAGGTGGTAAGAAGTTGAAGGTCCAACTTAAAAGAGACAACAAACAAAATAAAGCTTACTGATTTGACTGTAAGTTATAGAAGGCCGCAGAACTATATATGTAATCTGCACATTGCAGTTTCTGCGGTTGAACTGAACTGCTACAACACATTCTATTCCATCCCACGTGTAGCCAAAGCCCTGACACTTGTAATACTTTGTTTATTGTGTGCTTTTGTATCTGTAATTGTGTAACATATTAATTCATTTAGTCATTGACTTTCAATATATTCATTCTTTTCTTTACAACATTTGTAGCATAGTACTTTAAAAGCTTATTTCTGATTCTTTTCTCTCCCTTTAATTTAAAATTCTGATTCCTCTACATGATTTTTGTCTTTCTTGATATTGCCTATTTGTTCTTTAAAATCGAAATATGATATAGGAAGAATATTTTTGACACACATAGATATGTGATTTTTTTTTCTTCATTTCTGTCTATGTCAAGGATATGGTACCAAAACATGTGTTTCATCTTCAGGTATTTGACATTTTATGTGCATGTAACTTCCTGCTGTTCCCTTTTGGTTGCTCTTATTAATGTTCATTTTCTGGTTATTATCCTGTGGAGTTGGTCAGATTATAATGAATGGCACGTTTAAGGTAGATTCTGATTGTTGATCTTTGTCCAGTTAACTCATAGGATGTGACAGCCAGTTTCTTATCATTTTCATTGGGTTCCAGGCAGCCAGGTCACTGCATCTACTAGTGGGCTGGCCATCACCTGTATTGGAATCAGAATGTGATTATATCTTTGGTCAAGCGGGAGAACTGGTGCACCGTGATATCAGGTAAACTTTTAGCTAATAGTTGCTTTTGTATTGTTACTTTATACAATATATTGGTTACATGAACATGAAAGAGTCTGAGCTGTGCTACACTGCTACTGACAGTAAAAACAACTATAGAAGGTACCTGAACTACCAAAACTAACCCAAGCACAATTGCTGATGAGCTATCCAATAATATTTAGAAGCTTTTCTGGCTCACTTTTATGTAACTGTCACTTAAGGTAGAGAAAAGCCTTCCAGTAAAATTTTGTATGCACTTACAGTAAAATAGCGTGGTTAGTTTGAAAAAGTTAATAAGAATGTTCTTAAAATAACAATTTGATTCCACTTCCCTTCTTGCTCTATTTGGTAAGAAACTTAAAACCTACTTTTTCATCCATAATTCAAGGCACATGCACGACATACATGCATTTATGGAAAAGAAGCATGTACTGGACACCCTAGCTTAGGTAAGTATGCTCCGTGCCCCTAGGTACAACCGACCTAGATTTGAGATATAACTCGATTTAGTTCTGAAAAGGGTCAATATGGGTTTTGCATCTTCTTAAATGGGTGAAATAAAAGAATTAAACTAAATACGGATGCATTAACTATTACTTTTAGTTTTAAAAATGTTCAAAAAGCTTTACATGTTAACTCAACCCGCCGGGTCCTGCTTTATAAATATGCTTGCTGAACTCATTACCCAACCCGCCGACCCATCCATTTTGGCACCTCAATAGTTATGTTATGTTACGTTATCCAAACTTGTCATCTATTAATCTATTATTGTACGTCTAAATGTCTAATGCATTTCATGATGGTAACTTATTTACTTGATTTTAATGGTAGAGTACTTTTCTTTATGTGCAGAGCTAGCTTCAGTGTCTGCTACTCAAGAGTTGTGTCAGGCGTGACGAGCAAAACTCTCAATTTTCAGTGATACATGGTGAGAATATTCAAGTAATTTCACTCGTTCTTCTTGTTTTGCCACTGCACAAACCCCCAAAGTCATGATGTTACTTTATGTTTCTGTTGACTTTTTCAACCATTCGCTGTCTGCCAGTTTTAAATTTTCACCCACAAGGCCACGAAACAAGTTGAAACAGATCTTAGAGAGTTTGTGAGTAATTACTCCTAGGATCCCTTTTACTTATATTTGATCAAAAGCGTATAATCTGTTTACAATTGTAGATTACTTTGAAAATGTGTTTTTTTATCTACAATTTTGGTTTTGTTATCATTTGAATAAACATGCATGATCTTGTGCTGGTGTTGATAATTGTATATTTATTATCTTAGCTGTTAAGTCTTTGTTGCTATTCCAGCAGTTGGGACTCATTTATGAAAAATAGAGCATGTCCCACTTTAATTATTGTCTAACATGTTGTATACAAATGGATCTGAATGTCTCAAGCGATAAAAGGTAGAACTATTGCTTTGTTGAACTTTTTGGATACGTAATGTTCATTGTCTCGTTATAACAACGACATTTTCTTTTTGGGAAAATATTAGCTACAATTAATTGTAGCCAATTGGCTACAATTTTGTGCTATAAATGTGGGTCCTTAATTCTTTTTGTGGGTCCTGATTTTTTTCTGTGGGTCCCTGATTAAAAGCTAGTGTATTTTTTATGAAGGATTGTAGCCAATTGGCTACAAAAATTGTAGCCAAGCTATCCCTTTTCTTTTTAAATATCTTTTAGGCAAAAATACAAGTTAAAAGGATACTAGTTTTTCATGTTACTGTTTTTTGCTCACATGTTTTTAATTGTTGAATGGTATTTCAGACGTCTTTGAACCATATGCGCTGAACATATGGCATCTGTAGTTTTTACAATGTAATTGTGTTCTTAGGTTGATTGTGTTTTATCTTAACATGTTGATTTTTTTTGCTGAAATAATGGCTGGTGGGTGACCTATGCCAGTGGTTTGTGCAGCAATGAAAAAGTAGTAACAGTATTTTGAGCCATTGTGCTCGCCATCCCTTTCTAAGCAACCATTTACCTTGTTGTAGTGCAGGGAAGGAAACTGCTGGTGCAAGTTATGTTCATGTGAAAATGGGTAAGAATGTTGGGTCGGCTTAGGTTACTGTCAATGATTCATGTTTTCAAACATTTTTAATATATGTAAAAGGTGATTTTGTAAACACTTGATCTTACTTCGAGCTACTTAAAATAACCAAACAACTTACTTTGTAATTAAGGGTGCTGAATAGTCGATTTCACAAATGTGGCGCAAATTATCAAATTATTTGTCAACTGAACCAATCTTGACTTCATTTGTTTGTAACATGGAAACCAATGAAATTAGAACACGCCCTATACATAGCTTAATCTAACAAATACATTGCAGTTCAATTGGTATATGATTATATTACTAAAGAGCCATTTTACTCGAATAGCGAAAAGTCAGACCGGGCCAGTAATTGATGACAGAGAAAGTTGTGTTGAAATAAATAGTGTTGCACACCCTGAACGTGCAGTTCTTGTATGCTTATAGCAGAACTTGTGTTGTTCCTGGTATATTGAATGCATATGTATCTTCTTCAAGGTTAAGCAAGCGAAACGGATATCAAAAGGTGGAAAGAAGCATAAATACAACAGTAACACCTGTCAACACTAATAAAAACTACGACTACTGCGGCATACAGTGTCTCAAATTAAATTAGTCCATGTTTTGGGTCACAAACTCTAAGTTACAAATCTTAAGCTGGTAAAATCTTGGAAACAACACCACCAGTTCAGCCCCCAGCTGAACCAGACTTCTACAAAGTCAATATTACAATCCAAACACTCCTTCAAAAAACATACTACTAGTTGCTGCTACTAAATAAGTACTAATTTACAAAAGAAACATGCATACAAGTTTTTCCTAAATCGTAAGTTACCACACTTCACTTCACACATTCCACAATCTTGTTCAACCTTTCCACTTCCGTCCCGATCCCAGGACTCACACTCATACCTGACATATATCCATCGGTTATCCCAGATGACTCCTCTTGGAAATCAAACCCGCTAGTCGGGCTAGACCGTTGCTTCACCATATTTCCCAATTCTTTCTTGAAACAATCTTTAGCATTTTCGTTTTCCATCAGCTGTTTTATGAAGTTTTCTTCTATCTCACTAAGTGATTCAACTTCATCGTCGTCTTCATCTCCATCATTGTCATCTTCTGATGATGGTTGTCTTCTAAGTTCACAGCTGGTTTCCATTTCTTCTTGGCTGTAGTCTGATTGCCTACCGGAGCGGTATGACATGGGAGAGTATCCACAATCTGTGGTTGCGGCATCTTCACGGTCTCTTAGTGTTTTTGTAATCAGGGTCTTGAGCAAGTTCATGACTTGTACAGCGTGCATGAGGGCTGTCAATGGATCAGACATCTAATCCCAAAAGAAAGAGAAACTTTATTATCGCATGAAATTAATGTTTAACAAGTCATGCGATGTATAAACTTAAATGGTTAAGAGGGCGTCTGGGATTGCTTATTTAAGTGCTTATTCACTCAAAAATAAGCAGAAGCACTTCAAAATAAGCAATGCCAAACACCCCTTAAAACAACATGTGCTTTAAGCTAACGAAGATAAATGCCATCAAAGAGGTACATATTGCCATATGCTATTAAAATGGGCTAATATTTAATATTGTGTACCTGAGTCATATTGGGAGCAAAAACCATGGCAATATTTCGAGCATTCATTTTGTTGGACTCTTCATGTTCAACAACATCAGCCATAAGATCAACAGCCCAGTTAAGCAATGCAGTCTCAGTCGGTTTGAGGTGTTTAACGAGCTCAGCACAGTCCTCTTCTGTGTTGCAGTTTAGTACGTCTTCAGGAGAAAGCCCATCAAGCACACCACATGGTAGCTCTCTGAACCAGGCTTTAATCAAACCTGCCAAACAATGAACCTCAATGTCTTCAGGTACCATGCCGCGGTTTAGCTGGTCACGTACCTCCTCCTCTTTGCTGTTCTCAGCATTTATACGAAAGATTCCTTCTGCCTATAAAACCAATTTTTAACACGGATATCCCATCAGATTTCACAACGAAAACTCGATAAATGCAAATACCTAAGTTTACTTATGAACAGAATCGAGGTGGGTGACTTGTTATTTCTAACACGTCAAATGAGCAGAATAAACTTTTTTGTTCAACTACAAAGGAAACTTGAGTCTTTTAGTATGTTTTTCGTTTTCATGGACAAACAAGCAAATGTAGCACGTTGTGACTTGTACTAAAGTCGACCTGACTTCACCATAATATGCACACATGAAGAAGTATACATACCTTCAGACCTCCTTGCGCATATAATCGTTCTTGCATCAGCAAGAGAATAGTAGGGACACTGTTGCCTCTTGAATCATAAGAGCATTGCATTGATTCTGCTGACACGCCAAACACGCTCACACTGCAAAACAACAACAAGAAGATAATCAGGAAAGAGTCTGCAATGCTTGTATGTATGTAGTTTGTAAAGCTAACTTGAGCTTGAAGAGTTGTACTTCACAAAGTACAAACATATAAGCTTTTGTAGAAAAAACTTTGCACAATAGTTACTTTTATTAACAATAGACTTTCTTAAACCCAAAAGAAAAAGAACACCATTCTATGTCAAATTCAAAAGAGGATCCTAACGTTATAATGACCATAAAGTCATAACTTTACACTTTTCCCAAAATGTCTTGGAACTTTTAAAAATTAGCATTTTCTAACGGGAATATCCTTGAATTTTGTTTAAAACGTTTAACATGGGTAAATATCGAAAAAATTAACCAAACCTATTCCAGTTGTAGTAGTAGTTGACAATAAGTTGAATCAGTCTAGCAAATTTACAGATTAATCCATAATAAAATTGAAGATAATTTAAAAAAAAAAAAAAAAAAAATAGATTTGGACTATAGTACAATCTGATAATCCAGTGAACAAATATTTTTCTACAAATAAAATACAGTAAAAACTAAAAAAGTCAATTTAATGAACATTGGATTCCATTTTTATGTTAACATTCAAACATATCAGATGTTCCTGTTCCTTAAATCCAGCATTTACTCCTATGTTTACCACAACATTAAATCTAACATTTACCATCTTCACACCTTTCTCATCATCAAACAAATCCCAGATCCATAAATTTATACAAAAATCAAAAATAAATTTTACCTGGCACTCGGAACACGACACGGTATCTCGACTTCAAACTCAACAGGCAGGCCCAAAAAACCTTGAAACCTATCAAAAGTAACATGAGTCAAATGTTGCACATTAGTAGGCCAACCAATTTCCATCTGACACAACCCAGCTCCTACATCCTCTCGATTTTCATTTTCAACGCGGCACGCAACCACTGACTTCCTTAAAGCCGCTAAAAGTAGCGCGACTAGTGATATCTGGTTCTGTTCTTCTTCATTTACAGAACCGGCATCAGCAGCACCAGTACCGCCTTTTGTGGCGATACTGGTGTCGTTGTTGCAGCCGGCTCCGCGTGTTAGCATTACCATACCTGTCATATCTTACACTAATGAAAAGGGTTTGGTTTTGGAGAGTGTGTGTGGAGGAGGGTTTGTTTTTATTGAAATGGGTGAGATTTTTGAATGTGTGTTTTGTTTTTATTATGGGTTGGTTCAAACGGACACTTGTTTTCAAATTTTTTGCTTTTTTATGTTTGGTTTGACGAGAATACCCTTTATTTATAGTAATATTAGATTTGACCAAAATGCCTTATTTTTTATTTATTTATTTTTTTTTCTTTGCAGTTTTGTGAAAGCTATATATATTTTTTTTAATTATTTTTCAATGATAGGTTTTCTTAACTTGTGTCGTGATAATATGGGAGAATTGCATGTATTTTATATAAGAGTTGAGTTATTTAAAAAACCAAACATTCCTCACATACCAAGGGACTCATCCTCACCATCCATCTAAAAAGAAATCAATGGTTGAGATTAAAAGCATTTAATATTTCACCCTTTTTTTATAATTTAAATATATCTTAAACCGTTAATCGTTAAGCAAAAATAAATACACCATCGCGACGAGCATTTAATTATCTTTCTATAGACGGGCACTTTGATATACTTTCGACAAAATTTTTTTTTTCGTTTTTTTCACGTTTTTTTGAAAAGAAAAGAGATTGAAAGTGGGTTTTTTTAATTGTTGGGATTAATCCCATCCATTAGATCAAATAAAGATGGAGGGAAGATGTATGGTGGAGATTAGTCCCTTGGTATGTAAAAAAAGTTTGGTCCTCAAATGATCTTATATCTTTATATAAAGGAACTTGAATACCTGTATATTGTTTCAAAATATTAGGTTTTAGTACACAATATAGAATGTTCACTAAGCATTTGTTTTTAAATATGAAATTACGCTATTTTCTTTTGTTACATGTAGTTACTTCTGATGATTCATATACTTATATAAGTGGTAAAGAAATTGTTTTCATGTATTTATTTCTATATAAATCAAAGATAACTTTAAAAACATTACAAAATGAATTGTTGATGCCATCTAATATGTGAACATGATAATCTGGGCTAATATAAATTTTAAGAGTTTTGTTAACAACAGCCTAGGCTAAGGTTAAAAAGATGTTTTTCTTACAATTTTGTGTATGAGCATCTTCAATGTTTGCACTAAAAGTGTTTTTTGCATTAATTTAGTGTTAAAATGAATAAAAAACCTTTTCCAATGTTAGCACTATAATTGGCACTGACTTAGTGTTATGAATAGTAAAAATACTACCTAAATATAGTGTCACACTGTATTTCAAACTAATACTATTCATCTTATTTAAACTCCACATATTTGTTAAATCTTTGATACTTAACTAAAAAAATAAAAACTATATTTTTATAAGTTTTAGGTCGATTCATTTACGATGAGCCCAATATTTATATATGTTATTTCAGCTACATTTTCTATTTGTAGTATCGAATTGTACTTTATAATAGTTAAAAAATAAAAATGTTTAGTGCAAAACTTTAGTGCTATACATTGGAGCAATTTTTATTTGATGCAAGTATATGCTACAAAGATGACATTTTTACATTATTTTAATGCAAATTTTTAGTGTTAATATTGGAGATGTTCTAATAAATATTTCAACCAATCATAATTAATTAGTAATGTATCTACCATTTGTGGGATTGTTTCTTTATTTTAGTGACAGTGATTGTCATACGATCACCATAATTCATTAATTGCAACGCAATGACAATCATTTGCTTACCTACCGTTCTGAAAGTTGTTAGCAAACTCAAATCATATGTCGACAGGGCAAAAGTTAGAAGATCTGTTAAGTGAATCTTTGTCTAATGATGAATATGACTTTGAAGAAGTGGATATATAGATATTCTAACTCAAATTATCCTAGATGTGTCAATAAACATGTAGATAGACATATAACATCTAAATGTTACAATATCCGCAAAAAATGTTCGTATTTCTTGTAGAGTGAAGATTATAGTATAGTTTTGGTACTTGGTTTTACATAAAGAAATATAGTACTTTCTATTTCCTAATAAACAAAATTAAATACAGTAGTTTTAAGAGTTAGGATCAAATGAGAAATATAACTAAGATGAGAAGAATGAGAAGAAACCACAACCACAAATATTAGATGCGCTCACAAAAATAGATGCATCTCCCTATTATTTCTCCTTCCTTATTTAAAATACATGGCCACAATTGTTTCTCACTCTTCTCATTTCAATAATTTTTCTCACTAGATCCGTACTCGTAGTTTTAATTGTCAACCTTCCATCTGTTTCATATGTATGAACTCACAATTTGGTGTAATGAATGTCTATTTATGAATTATAACTAACTATTCATATTAGGTATCTGCATTAATTACTTGAGTTTTATAAATGGGTGCTTATATTTAATTTATATTTAAATGGATTTTTTAACTTGTATCATGGGAGCACAAGCTTTTAATCATTAAAAGAACACAAATTACTATATTTACATGTTAGTTGATATTAATAGTTTTCTTAATTTATTATGCTTACTAAATTTATCATTGTTTTATATAGAAACAAATTTCTTTAAGGGAACAAATGTGTTTATTTAAAGCTCTAAACTTGTTCCACCATGATACAAGCTAAAAAACCCATAATTAAAACTCTAAATGATAATTAAAAAAAGCACCAAGATTTAATTTAGTAAGTATGAAAGTAACAAATATAACATGCGTTGAATTAATGATGCAAACCAATGCTATTTATCAATTTATGGTTGGTTGAATATAGTTGGTTGAAAAATACGCATCATTCACAAAAAAAAAAAAAAAAACTACTCTGTATGAAGAGTATATAAATATTATACTATGTTTTGGTGTCCCATAGACTTGTCGATCTTCAGTCGAAATGTGTATCATAGTTTCTTCACTTATTCAGTTTCGTTATCGTTAAATTAATGAATTTTGTTGAAGAAAATTCAAAAAACAACTATGGATTTCTCCGGTTCCTCTTAGACACTTAACTATTACCTTGTGAGTTGAATATATTCATATTTTTAAAGATCAATAAACCAAATTTAACACCACTCTATATTATTTTATTAAAATAATATAGCGTACTTTTCAAACCTTTTTTTACGAATAATAACATAATATTTTTGTTGGGGCAATACGGTTAAAGGTCGTTTAGCGAAGTCACGACGAGGAATGGTTTTTTTT
>LBNU01027764.1:39286-79066 GCA_014162995.1 Artemisia annua | reverse complement strand
CAACTTAATTATGCATTCATACCTTGAGCAGTATGCTAAGGTTGGTGTTGATGTTATTGTTTAACTTTAACTATTAATATCATATTGTATAAAATGTGCGAGTTTAGTAGTACATAATGAGAGTTAATGAAGTTAAAATATGCTCCGTAAAATTTTTAAAATGTTTTTATGGTTATTCATATATAAATTTTAAATAAAAATTTCATGAGTCGTTGTTATAAATAAAATCGCGTATATTTATTTTCATGTTACAGTAACTCGTGTTTACCTTTTGATATTTATATTCCCGTTACTAATAATTTAACCGTATTAAATATTCAAACCCGTGTACGTATAAATTAAACTTTTAAATAGAATAACATGATTCATTATTTAAAAAATATTCTAAGGGATGGAAGTCTAAAACTAACAATATTAAAACTAATTCGTATATTTACCAAATTTTATAATTTTAATGGATGAAAGTCTAAAACCTAATACTAATACTCATATTTTAAACAAAGTTAACATTATAAAGTATAAGGGGTATAAAGTGTAAGGGTTAATTTGTGTTTTTTCTAAAGTTATTAAAAAACATGGAACCTTGTAATTTTACACTTAGCTCTACACAATTTATTTAAAATTCAAACACTAAAGTTTTATTAATTACTTCCTCTTTTTTTAAGTTTTTGTTTTCATAAATTTGACACCTATATTTTTATGCATTTTTTTTCTTAACCAAATTTCTCCACCAAATTTATTAAGTTTGACCAAAATCAATTTAATTTTGACTTTCTATTGACCAATCACATCGCTCGATTTTGCCTACGTGGCAAAATCGAGCTCTCCTATTGGTCTAATTGTTTTTTCATTGAGAAGGGTTTTGCAAAAACACTCCGAAATGATGTAATTCTTTTATTATATAAAAGATTTGCGTTTGGAAAATCACATGTGATATGATATTAGGAATCACGTGTGATTTCACCATATGATTTCATCAAATTACATGTGATTTTTCTAGATATAAATTTCAACACTAAAAAAAAAAAAAAAAAAAATCATCAAAAGTATATATAGAAGTGCTACTTTCGCAGACAGTCGTTATGATGGTATGATTTTTTTTCGCGTAACGATAAATGGTTTATGAAATATACATTTTTTTTCTAAATAATGAAAGTGGATTTTTTTCGCGTAACCAAAATTGGTTCGTTAGTTTTTTAAAGAATTTGAAGTTTACAAGTCTTCAGGAGAAAGCCCATCAAGCACACCGCATGGTAACTCTCTAAACCAGGCTTTGATTAAACCCGCTAAACAATGAACCTCAATGTCTTCTGGTACCATGCCGCGGTTTAGCTGGTCACGTACCTCCTCCTCTTTGCTGTTCTCAGCGTTTATACGAAAGATTCCTTCTGCCTATAAAACCAATTTTTAACATACAAATATCCCATCAGATTTCACAACGAAAACTCGATAAATGCAAGTACCTAAGTTTACTTATAAACAGAATCAAGGTGGGTGACGTGCTATTTCTAACACGTCGAATGAGCAGAATAAACTTTTTTGTTCAACTACAAAGGAAACTTGAGTCTTTTAGTATGTTTTTCGTTTTCAAGGACAAACAAGCAAATGTAGCACGTTGTGACTTGTACTAAAGTCGACCTGACTTCACCATAATATGCACACATGAATAAGTATACATACCTTCAGACCTCCTTGCGCATATAATCGTTCTTGCATCAGCAAGAGAATAGTAGGGACGCTATTGCCTCTTGAATCATAAGAGCATTGCATTGATTCCGCGGAGACACCAAACACGCTCACACTGCAAAACAACAACAAGAAGATAATCAGGAAAGAGCCTGCAATACTTGTATAGTTGTATGTAGTTTGTAAAGCTAACTTGAGCTTGAAGAGTTGTACTTTACAAAGTACAAACATATAAGCTTTTGTAGAAAAACACTTTGCACAATAGTTACTTTTATTAACAATAGACTTTCTTAATCCCAAAAGAAAAAGAACATCATTCTATGTCAAATTCAAAAGAGGATCCTAACGTTATAATGGACCATAAAGTCATAACTTTACACTTTTCCCAAAATGTCTTGGAACTTTTAAAATTAGCATTTTCTAACGGGAATATGCTTGAATTTTGTTTAAAATGTTTAACATGGGTAAATATTGAAAAAATTAACCAAACTTATTCCAGTTGTAGTAGTTGACAATAAGTTGAATCAGTCTAGCAAATTTATAGATTAATCCATAATAATTACGAAGACAATTTATAAAAACATAGATTTGGACTATAGTACAATCTGATAACCCAGTGAACAAATATTTTTCTACAAATAAAATACAGTAAAAACTAAAAAAAGTCAATTTAATGAACATTGGATTCCATTTTTATGTTAACATTCAAACATATCAGATGTTCCTGTTCCTTAAATCCGGCATTTACTCCTATATTTAACCTCTTCACACTTTTCTCACCATCAGTTAATTAAATCCCAGATCCATAAATTTGTATAAAAGTTAAACATTAAAAACTAGTTTACCTGGCACTCGGAACACGACACGGTATCTCGACTTCAAACTCAACAGGCAGGCCCAAAAAACCTTGAAACCTATCAAAAGTAACATGAGTTAAATGTTGCACATTAGTAGGCCAACCAATTTCCATCTGACACAACCCAGCTCCTACATCTTCTCGATTCTCATTTTCAACGCGGCACGCGACCACTGACTTCCTTAAAGCCGCTAAAAGTAGCGCGACTAATGATATCTGGTTTTGTTCTTCTTCATTTACAGAACCGGCATCAGCAACACCAGTACCGCCTTTTGTGGCGATACTGGTGTCGTTGTTGCAGCCGGCTCCGCGTGTTAGCATTACCATACCTGTCATATCTTACACTAATGGAAAAGGGTTTGGTTTTGGAGAGAGGGTTGGTTTGTATTGAAATGGGTGAGATTTTTGAATGTGTGTTTTGTTTTTATTATGGGTTGGTTCAAACGGACACTTGTTTTCAAATTTTTTGCTTTTTTATGTTTGGTTTGACGAGAATACCCTTTATTTATAGTAGTATTACATTTGACCAAAATGTCCAAAATGCCATATTTATTTATTTATTTATTTATTTATTTATTATTATTATTATTATTATTATTATTATTATTATTATTATTATTATTATTATTATTATTATTATTATTTATTTTATATATATATATATATATATATATATATATATATATATATATATATATATATATATATATATATATATATATATATATATATATATATATATATATATATATATATATATATATATATATTACTTTATTAGAAACTCATAGAATTTACAATAAATTAGTGGGGAGCCGAGAAAAAATCTGAGCCTCCATTCCTCTAGCTATAGCGAAACTAATCCTACTAAAAATATGAGCAGCAGCACGTGCTCCAATGTCTTGAGTCACCGAGAATATTTGGATACGCTTTAGTAAGGCCACCGCATCCTTCTCAAGTTCTCTAAAAGAAGAGAATGAAAAAGGGAGTAACCCATATCTCATATCCGCGCATTTAGCCTCGTACTTGACACGTTTATTATTATTATTATTATTATTATTATTATTATTATTATTGTTATTATTTCAAAACAACAATTTTTTTCTTTTATTCTTTTTTTTATTTTTATTTTTTTTAACTTGTGTCGTGATAATACGGGAGAATTGCATGTATTTTATATAAAGGAACTTGAATACTTGTATATTTTTTCAAACTATTAGGTTTTAGTACACAATATAGAATGTTCACTAAGCATTTGTTTTTAAATATGAAATTACGCTATTTTCTTTTGTTACATGTAGTTACCTCTGATGATTCATATACTTATATAAGTGGTAAAGAAATTGTTTTCATGTATTTATTTCTATATAAATCAAAGATAACTTTAAAAACATTACAAAATGAATTGTTGATGCCATCTAATATGTGAATATGATAATCTGGGCTAATATAAATTTTAAGAGTTTTGTTAACAACAGCCTAGGCTAAGGTTAAAAAGATGTTTTTCTTACAATTTTGTGTATGAGCATCTTCAATGTTTGCACTAAAAGTGTTTTTTGCACTAATTTAGTGTTAAAATGAATAAAAAAAAAACCTTCTCCAATGTTAGCACTATAATTGGCACTAACTTAGTGTTATGAATAGTAAAAACATTAAATATAGTGTCACACTATATTTCAAACTAATACTATTCATCTTATTTAAACTCCACATATTTGTTAAATCTTTGATACTTAACTAAAAAAATAAAAACTAATTTATAAAAACTATATTTTTATAAGTTTTACGTCGATTCATTTACGATGAGCCCAATATTTATATATGTTATTTCAGCTACATTTTCTATTTGTAGTATAGACTTGTACTTTATAATAGTTAAAAAATAAAAATGTTTAGTGCAAAACTTTAGTGCTATACATTGGAGCAATTTTTATTTGATGAAAGTATATGCTACAAAGATGACATTTTTACATTATTTTAATGCAAATTTTTAGTGTTAATATGGGAGATGTTTTAATAAATATTTCAACCAATCATAATTAATTAGTAATGTATCTACCATTTGTGGGATTGTTTCTTTATTTTAGTGACAGTGATTGTCATACGATCACCATAATTCATTAATTGCAATGCAATGACAATCATTTGCTTACCTACCGTTCTGAAAGTTGTTAGCAAACTCAAATCATATGTCGACAGGGCAAAAGTTAGAAGATCTGTTAAGTGAATCTTTGTCTAATGATGAATATGACTTTGAAGAAGTGGATATATAGATATTCTAACTCAAATTATCCTAGATGTGTCAATAAACATGTAGATAGACATATAACATCTAAATGTTACAATATCCGCAAAAAGTGTTCGTATTTCTTGTAGAGTGAAGATTATAGTATAGTTTTGTTACTTGGTTTTACATAAGAAATATACTGTAGTACTTTCTATTTTCTAAGGGAGATGATTTGCACACTCAAGAAAATGATTGGGACACTCCAATTAATAGTTTTTGGACATTTATAACCTCACATGGGTAAAAGTGTAAGAGTAACTGTGAGGATATAAATGTCCATGCACAATAAATTGGAGTGTCCCAATCATTTTCTTGAGTGTGCAAATCACTTCCCATTTTCTAATAAACAAAATTAAATACAGTAGTTTTAATTGTCAACCTTCCCATCTGTTTCATATGTATGAACTCACAATTTGGTGTAATGAATGTCTATTTATGAATTATAACTAACTATTCATATTAGGTATCTGCATTAAGTACCTGAGTTTTATAAATGGGTGCTTATATTTAATTTATATTTAAATGGATTTTTTAACTTGTATCATGGGAGCACAAGCTTTTAATCATTAAAAGAACACAAATTACTATATTTACATGTTGGTTGATATTAATAGTTTTCTTAATTTATTATGCTTACTAAATTTATCATTGTTTTATATAGAAACAAATTTCTTTAAGGGAACAAATGTGTTTATTTAAAGCTCTAAACTTGTTCCACCATGATACAAGCTAAAAAACCCATAATTAAAACTCTAAATGATAATTAAAAAAAGCACCAAGATTTAATTTAGTAAGTATGAAAGTAACAAATATAACATGTGTTGAATTAATGATGCAAACCAATGCTATTTATCAATTTATGGTTGGTTGAATATAGTTGGTTAAAAAATACGCATCATTCACACAAAAAAACTACTCTGTATGAAAGTAATAAATATAACTATAGTTTGTGTCCATACCTGTCGACTTCAGTCGAAATGAGTATAAGTTCTTCACTTTATTAGTTTCGTTACGAAATTTAATGAATTTTTAAGGAAAATTAAAAACAACATAGGATTCTTCTTAGACACTTAACTATTTACTTGAGTTGAATATATTCATATTTTTTAAAAGACTCAATAAACAAATTTTAACCACTCAAATTTTTATTAAAATTAAAAAGCTACTTTTCAACTTTTTTTACGAAAATAAAATATATTGCAAACGGTAAATCGTTAGCGACATCACGACGAGAATTTTTTTTTATCTTTCAGTAGATGGGCACTTTGATATATACTTTTTGCGGACTTTTTTTTCCGAGTTTTGTTTTAGTTTTAAAACTAGTTATAATACCTGTGCACGCACAGGGTTTTTAAAATTTCGTTTTGATTATATATTATTATCGATTAGGAAATGAATCAGTTAACATGTTTCAATTAGTTTTACTTGGTAGCTAAAAATAAAAAATAGTATGTATATATATTATAATCTACCTATTATTTTAGGAGAATGATTTTAGATAAAAAATTATATTTTATTATTCAAGCAAAATTACATGATGATACTTGACTTGTATGAGATGTTAGTGATATATGCTTTTATTTTTGCAAACCCATGCGATCAATTTACGATGTGTTTTGTAATCGTGATATTTCTTTTACTTATATTTTCGTTAAAATATGTACTCCCTCCGTCCCAAATTTATTGTCCACTATTGACTTTCTTAGTCTTTCTTCTTCAACTTTGACCTTAAATATTTTTGTGGGTGTTATATAATATTTGATGCAAAATATATAAATAGATTGGGTTTTAAGTGTACTTTTCAATGGTATAATTTTTCATCAAGTATTACATATTAAAAAAATATATTTATGGTCAAAGTTAAGCGAGTTTGACTTTGAAAATTCAAAGTGGACAATAATTTTGGGACGGAGGGAGTAGCATATATAGCTTTGAAGATTGATTCATTTCCTTGATTGTGAATAATCATTATACCATGTTTACTAATGTACCTTTTTGTTTGGAAAATTGCATTTCATAAGTTTGTGCTNTATATATAGAAGTGCTACTTTCGCAGACAGTCGTTATGATGGTATGATTTTTTTTCGCGTAACGATAAATGGTTTATGAGATATTCATTTTTTTTCTAAATAATGAAAGTGGATTTTTTTCGCGTAACCAAAATTGGTTCGTTAGTTTTTTAAAGAATTTGAAGTCTACATTAAACTTTTCTCTTTTGAGGAGTATGAGTAGCATGTATTGTAATTTATTAACTGCAATTCGTATTTTTTTTTTTATAATAAATAAATAAATAAAACTGCAATCTTTATTCATCAAGTGATCACTGAATCCGTACTCATCAAGTGATTCTGACTTCTAAGAGGCCTGGGTACGGTGACTGTTGGCTCAAGCCATGGCCGATGGCGCGAATCTACGGCGCGAGATGCCACACCGGAGGAAGGCTGGTGGGTTGTGGCGCCGTAGCCACCAGCCCACGCCGAAGGTTTGTTTTCTTTCTTTTTTTTTCTTGGTGGGGTTTGTTTCTTTTTTTGTTTGTGTTTGTTTGTTGTGTTTGTTTGTTGTGTTTGTGATGTGTTTATGCAGGTTTGAAAGGGAGTTTACTGTGTGCGAGAACTGTGGTAGTTAAGAGAGAGAGATGGGGAAGATGAGTTTATGGAGTAAAAGATAAGGGGTAGTTTACTTGACTATGGTTGAGTTTGTGTTATATCAAATGTTTTCTTACATGTCAACTTACAGATATAGTTAAAGTATTTGATCAAATATTGCAAGTATGAAACTTACATGTATTATCGAGGACATCTTTCTTTCCATTATGTTTCTACGTAATGTGTTTTTTTAATTTAATGTATTTTTTTACGTCTAATTTTTATTTTACATATTTTAATATTTAATGCACTTTTTAATTTGATGTCCTTTTTTATTTATTTATTTAATGTGTTTTTTATTAATGAAATTAAATTTTATTTAAGTATATTGTTTTATTTATATATATATATATACAAAAAAAAAAAAAAAAAAAAAAAAAAAAAAAAAAAAAAAAAAAAAAAAAAAAAAAAAAAAAAAAAAAAAAAAAAAAAAAAAAAAAAAAAAAAATCATCAAAAGTATATATAGAAGTGCTACTTTCGCAGACAGTCGTTATGATGGTATGATTTTTTTTCGCGTAACGATAAATGGTTTATGAAATATACATTTTTTTTCTAAATAATGAAAGTGGATTTTTTTCGCGTAACCAAAATTGGTTCGTTAGTTTTTTAAAGAATTTGAAGTTTACATTAAACTTTTCTCTTTTGAGGAGTATGAGTAGCATGTATTGTAATTTATTAACTGCAATTCGTATTTTTTTTATAATAAATAAATAAATAAAACTGCAATCTTTATTCATCAAGTGATCACTGAATCCGTACTCATCAGGTGATTCTGACTTCTAAGCACATTTTAGCAAATTATTTGTTCCGTATGGTAAAAACAAACAAAATCGGTATACATTAGACTAAATGAGTAGGTGAACCACTAATGGCAGGGGCGGAGCCAGAACTTTTTTGTCGAGGGGGCAAAATATGATAATTTTTAGAAACTACACTAAAAAATGGTCCATTGGGGGGGCAAATTACAAAAAAAGCCGAAAATTTTCAAAAATTTACATTATAATTTTTTTCGCCGGGGGGTCACGTGACCCCCCGGACCCCCCTTTATCTCCGCCCATGACTAATGGTATTCTAAAACAAATTGCTTAAAATTTACATGTGATTACAAAATAATTTTGTATACTTTTAGTTTAACTAGACAAATACTTGTGCAAAGCGACGGTGTATAACGGCAAATAATTATACTTGCGAAATCGTAATTCTTGTTTGTCCCTTAATACAAAGCGTGTGTTTTTTGAAGTATAAAACGTGTATTTTTTTAAAATAATGTAGTGTGTGTTTTTGAAAAGTTGTTAACTTTAAAATTAAAAAGAAAAGACATAATTTACGTTTTTGAAAAATTATCAACTTTAAGAGGTACTTAAAAGTATTTAGGCAAACTGCATTAAGGGGTGTTTGTTTCGGCTTATATAGCCAGCTTATGGCTTATATGTGTTTATATGTGTTCGTCTTGTATAACATAAGCCATAATTTTGTGACTTATTTTGACATTTATGGGTTATATAACATTGACAATGTTATATAAGCCTTTACGTGTCAAAATAAGCTACAAAATTGTATGTAAGCTGAACATGACTTATGTTATATAAGCCGAAACAAATACCCCTAATATAAGTTTCAAGATTCAAAATTTATGATTTCAAATAAAGAGATAAGCTCTTTATAAATAGTAGAGAAGAGATAGAGATAGAGATTTTGCTCAAACTTCGACACATACATCATGTAGTAAAATCAATATCAATATCTAGTATTATGTAGAACCACTTTTATAAGCAGTGTTTTGAGCCATCTGAACTCAATATGAAATGCAAGAGCTAAGATTAAAACCTCGCTAATGACACAACTAACACTAATTTTGGAAGGACAATATTTTGGGTTTCAATTCGATTGCCACTCAAAATTCTCAACCATTGTAAGTTCTAAACTTACCAATGAACCCGAACACTATAGCTCTTTACGATAGGCTCGAGTCCTTGTTTGGTACTTCAATCTCGTTTGTGGTCTATACTTGATAGCGGCAATACGAATTATGAAAATATTTCATCTAGTTTGGTGCTAAGCACATACTTCAATCAGTCAGGTACATGGATTCAAACATAATAAAATACTTATAATTAAAGTGAAAGAAACTTCATTTGATAATCATCATGAGTACATATTTTAGACGATGTTATAAGATAAACTATTAGTTCATGAACATGTTACAGCTTCGTTAGCTAACGCAAATAGATAACGATCTCTGTAATCATAACTAAAACTAACAAATGATAAATGTTGCACTGGCTCGTCTTGCTTACAATGCATAAGTCACCTTCTATCGAAAGGGCTTTAGGGTCTATCTTCGTGTAAATCCCATACAAATGTACAATTTAGTTTCACATGTTCTAAGACACATGAATGACACGAGTTTCCAAGATATTCAGCCAATTGACCTGGTCGATCGCTTCACTTGAAAGATTGTGAGTCCACAATCTTCACTATTTTCTTGTAATACATCTGTGCGATTGCATACACATCATGTCGAGACAACTATGAAATATGATGGTATCAAAATACAATTTAAGAAACACGAATGACGTGGATTTTTAAGAAACACACCTAACTGACCTTATCAACCGCTTTGTTCTTGAAGGAGTGGGAGATGTCAATCGTCGAAATTTTTGCATAACACATCTCTGCAATCACATAAACATCATGTTAAGAAATTTATCTTTTAGGATTAATTTCATATATCACCCTACTTTCATGATTAATTTCATATATACCCAAAGTGCAAATATCGAATGCATAATGTACAATGTTTTTAATACATGTTTGAATATATATGAAATTTCTAACTCAAAAAAGGAAAGATATGAAATTGCCCTTTATCTTTTAACTGTTAGGATTATGATGTTTCATTTCAAACATGTAGTTTCAAGATTAGTGTTTTAATTAGTTGACTATTGTTTTTAGATATCTTATCACTTAGCTTAAAAAGTAAAAAATGTTAATTTTAAAATAAGAGATCAGACTCCCTTAAACGTGTATGATATCGATGCCATGTAGCCAAATACTTTATTGAGAACCTTATAAGCAAAGTTTAAGTCACGGTTACTCTTTTTAGCAAGAAAGTTAACAAAAAGATACTATTACCGTTGGTAAAGTAAAAAAATTTTGAATTTAGGTGGATGACCGTTGGGCTCACTCCATATGGCCTAAAATAGTGGGTTGGAGCCATATGAGGTCAAGACAAGTAAACAACAAAACAAAAAGTCCATTTACTATATTAATGGGTTTCTGCTTTTTAATAAACAAATGCAAATCCAACCACCTTTTTACAACCCCTTTTTCACATCCATTCCCACTAGTAAAAAAATATGTTTTTCTTTTTTTATCCTGTAACTCAGTTGTAAAATAAACAAATTTATTTCTCTGTATTTTATTGAAAAAAAAAAACCTTAAAAAAAAAAGTTTGTAAGTCGATATGTAAAAAAAAAAAAAAAAAAAAAAAAAAAAAAAAAAAAAAAATTTAAAAATAAAAAAAAAAAAAAAAAAAAAAAAAAAAAAAAAAAAAAAAAAAACTCATTGGAACGAAATGTTACAATGAAGCCACCGAAGACAGCTAACAAATATCCTATTTTTCATTAAAATGCATGCACATTATTGCATAATCATTTAGTAACGGAACCTTTTATTTCAAATGGAGATTATGAACACAAATGATTAAAACAAACTAGTTTTGGATTTTAGTATTAACCATGAGAAGAATATTGTTTTTATATGATTGTTATTGTAGTGAGAAAACATTGAATGAACTTTGAGTACACTAGTTCTATTTGGAGAAGTTTTAATTAAAATATTAATTCTTGTTAAAATAATTAAGCAAGAAAAAGAAGGTTAAAGACAATAAACATAGAGATCCTCTGGCGACATTTTCGATGCAAACGTAAATTCGAACACACTCTACCGGCATTTCAAATTTTCATGTTTTCTGTTTTTTTGTAATATCCGAAAAACCAATCTTGTCTTTATTTTAGTAAACGTGGATTTGGGGGCACCGTAGGATATTCATGCTCTATTTCTATGTTAGACTTTGACCCATGTCGAGGAACTCTAGGAGCCAGTTGATAGCATCTAATCTATATCTTTTTATGTTGTGTTTGCTAAATAAATGGAGATCATATGAAAAATGTTTTTTTTGTTTCACATAAAAACTATTATTGTATGCACACTCATGTAAAATTTGATGATTTACTGTAAAAGTTGAGTTTCACAAGTTTTGTTGAACAAAGTGTAAATTGTTTTAAGCCATTGTATTAATTGATTTTTACATGTTTAGTCGTTTAGATCTACATATGGAAAAATAAGTTGATGATACAAACTAAATCACTATGGATTTGCTTGTAAATTCCATATAATGATTCTATCTTCTTGTATGATAAACAATTGTTAAATTGGTACCAAAACAACTAAACACAAGGTGTAATCACCCAACCAACCCCCTTTGATGATTTATTCTTATTCTTACAACAATATACACAGCAAACTTGTCCCCAACACGGATTCAAGCCAAGAACAATACAACATGAAATATGGTAGTCCCTCTAACAGGTGCTACCTACAAGCACTCACACTCTAAACCAAACCCAGATACTAACAAAGATAGAAATCAAAACTAGCAGAGTACCAGAAGATGATCAAGATGATCTTTATACAAACCAAACTATCGTAAACTACCCAAAACCCAATGAAACCCATAAGAGATGATCAGAGCACTTTGTGTGAGAAAACTTGGAACAATAATGAGAGATGTGAAACCCTAGCTGCGACCTTAAGCTTATATAGCCATAAGTTCCACAACCAACCCTGCACAATATAAGACTTGACAAAACCAAACTAAAGTTAAAGTTGTGTAAACCAGTTATAAAAAAGTTACCAAACAAACTCTTGAGTTTCATAAGTTTGCCAAAGAGTGTTTATTTCAACAACAATAAAAGATAATTACAATCATTTTGTGTGCATGACAAGACTCAAAATGGATCAAAAAGTTAATATGATCACCTAGGTTAACCCTATGTTAAGGGAGACGTAACAGTAAAATGAAGATGCATCTTCATCTCGCACTCTCACTGTGTACATCAAGAGCATGATTCACACAGCTTGGACTTGGTTATGCATAATGACAAACTAAGATATTTTACTTAGTAAAGGGACATAATGAGCATGCTTAAGTTGGTCATTTTCTATACATTTTAGTCAAACAATCAACATATCATCAAATCTTTACACTTAAATTGTCATATTTGTTTACATAGTTGATATTCTTAACAAAAATATCTCATGAAGGTAGCCCGAATAGGCGGCCCATGAAGCTAGTCTAATGTATATGTGTAGTGTTTGCGGTATGGGTCCTTTTAGGAGAACGAGTGTGTATGAGCCGATGTTTCAAAACATAAGGCTGTATGAACCATGTTACGAAGGCGAAACACTTAGACCAAATCCATGTTGGCCGATAATGATAACTCAAGCGAAATGCTGGCTATTTCAGGCTACTGTAATTTATTAGACACTAATGAAATTTTATGCATAACTCCGATACAAGACCCAACCAACATAATTGTTTTGTCAACAGTTTGACTTTTGGTTGTCAACTGATCTTAATTGAATTTAATTGTCGAGAGTTTTATTAATAGAAATATTGGTGATTTTTGTGTCATCAACTATTTTAGGTTATTGTGATTTACTAGAGATTAAAGAAACTTTATATTAAACTCCGATACAAGAAGGAAGTAGGCGTTGCATACTCGTTTGAACTAATGTGCTTCCGACCACGACAAAGACACAGGGTCAGGGAAGCCGCCTCTTGCGGGGTTGAGGCAACGTCTCAAAAGCTAGACGTGGTGAATCAAATTAATAATTTTAACTTATCTTTCCACTAAACCCCAACTAACATAACTTTTTTGTCAACAGTTTTGACTGTTGGTTATCAACGACTCTTAGTCGAATTTAATTGTCAAAAGTTTTATTAATAGAAACATTGGTTCTGTTTGAACATATGAAAAGTAACATAATCTCTTTGTTTTCACTCTTGTGTGCGGAAATTAAGTGATTTTTTAAAATGATTTCAATAAGGATTCTTGATACCTAGGCATCTAACGATTGAAAAACTTTTATTCATAAAGTGAACTTTGTAAAATATCCATTATTATTATTATCATAACCTTTAAAAAAAATTAATAGCACATGGAGTGGGTGTAGCAGAAATCGGTAACTGAAGGTGAACATATGGTAAAATCATGTTAGAAAAGACCTCGAATGGAGCTTTTAAAGCGACACTAGAAGTAGCGACTATGCATTTATGCATATACAAAGCGCATGCATCGATCCTTATTCTCGTGTGCACACATATAAATACACATTTTGCTCATCACACGCTATTGCCAAAATGTTTTTTTCGAAATCGATCCTTTTACTCTCGAATATAACTATAAAAATGTGATGAAATTGGGCATAATTCTTGTTTGCTAGTCTTGAACCATATGAGAAAACTAAAGATTAATAACAACAACAACAACAACAACAACAACAACAACAACAACAACAACAACATGCAGTGTCACGTTAAAGTGATTGGGAGCAGTTATTTACATGGCTGAGCGGTTTATTATTAGGGTACACAAACCGAATATGCAAGTTAACACTTTATACGTACCCTAATAGTGGCTTGAGCCGTTTCACCATCTGAAAATTCTACTTTTCACATTCACACACTAAAATACCCTCCATTAATAACTCAACCATTTAACCTTTTTGAGACCCACCATACCCAATTAAAACACAACCTTAACAACACAACTCAATTTAAAAAAAAAAAAAAAAAGTGCATAATAGCGTACGCCAGAGAATTGGCTTGGCAAATGACACCAAGGGGATAGGAGGTATGGTAACGCCGAAGTGGCTCAAGCCATTTCCCTTCCACATAAGAATGACACCAAGGTGGTGTTACGACACCCTTGCTCTAAGACTATGTTTAGCATTTTGTAATATTGAATATGTTTTTGTCCCCATTTACATTCTCTTTTTTCGAACAATTAAAGAAAGACGTGGTTACCTTGCTGAAAATCTGAAACGGATCTAAAAGTTCTTCATAGCTCAAGATATTAGATCACATGATCATATTTAATGGGAGGTGATTTGCACACTCCTCTAATTTATTTGCACACTTAAAATTTTGTGTCATGACATTTATACCATTAATATTTATGTTTTGATTTGCACACTCAACTGATGTAGGGATATAATGTCATGACATAAACATTTTGAGTGTGCAAATCAATTGATGGAATGTACAAATCATTCCCCATATACTAGTTTTCTTATATCTAAAAAAGCGGGGCTTATATAGCATCACCCTTTCAACTAATATTTTGTAAATATGTTGAGTTTCTAATAATAATAATAATAATAATAATAATAATAATAATAATAATAATAATAAAGTGAGGTTTATAATAAAGCGAGTTTTTGTAAATCTTATGGGTTCTAATAAATAGATTTTTATATAAAAAATAAAATAAAATAAAAAATACAAGTAATAGTTTAGTGTTAAGTATAGGTTAGGATTTAACATCTATAACATAATTAACCTTTTTATAACCTCAAAAACGCAAAAAACCCCTTGGTTGACATGAAAAGAAAATCGAAATATGATTTGAATCACGTTTTATATACCTGCATTTAATTCACCATCATCATAATAATAACAACACTACCACACACCGATATTGAGCTCATAATAAAATTAAACCCCTCAACAATTCATCCTCCTCCTTATTTCGCAATTAACAACAGGTATCCTTCCATTCTCAATCCTTTAAACCTCTATTACTCCTTAATAATATCACATCATTTACAGTTTTACACTAATCAATGCTCATATTCAAAACTAGGGCTCGTATGGTTAATTATATAATCAATGCTCAAAATTAAGGTTTAATAATATAACTGTTTCTGTGTATGTGTGTTTGTGTGTGTGTGTGTGTGTTAAGGTAGGTGGAAATGAAGACTGTGAAAGAGGATGTATCATGCAGGAATGTAATTGTGAGTGATTTTTATTTCTGTTGATTAATTTTACTGTTATTAGTTTTTTATAGGTCTAATTGTTATTGTTTGTTTTGTGTTGAGTATATTATAAGTTTATTGTTGTTAGTTATAGTTTGGTTTCTGTGATTTTGTATATGTTTATAGTGTTTTTAGATGGTTCGAGGACTAGATGGTAGTATTCTATAGTTGCCCATAGGTGTGGCGTATCTTAGATTAAAACTTATGTTGTTTTGTATAATCCTATATGAGGTTTTAAGGTATAAGCAGTGGCAGAGACAGGAGGGGGGCAGGGTGGGCACGCCCCCCACCCCCCTCCCCCGCGCGAAAAAAAATTGTAATGTAAATTTTCTAAAATATCTGGTTATTTTTGTAATTTGCCCCCCTAACGAACCAATTTGTAGTGTAGTTTCTAGAAATTATCAAAGTTTGCCCCCTCAGTCGTAACTTTCTGGCTCCGCCCCTTGGTATAAGTAATTGATTTATACGTGTTGTTAGGTATTGTCAAAAGAAATGTGGTTTCATTGATTAAAGGGTACATGACCATGCTGCTGGAGGGCCATCACTTGATGACATGTTCTATTGATTAAGAGTAAGAATCTTCGGCGTAGTTTAGGATGGGATCCAAAACTTAAGTTAGATTATGTATCAGTTCTNCGTCGGTCGTAACTTTCTGGCTCTGCCCCTGGGTATAGGTAATTGATTTATACGTGTTGATAGGTATTGTGAAAAGAAATGTGGTTTCATTGATTAAAGGGTACATGACCATGCTGCTGGGGCGCCAGGGCAAGCACTTGATGACAAGTTCTATGTTTTAACAATCTTTGGTGTTGTTTAGGATGGGATTCAAAATTTAAGTTAGACTATGTATCAGTTCTTCATGTCTTGATTGCCCACATGAGCTATATTCAAAGTTAAAGCCTTTAGTAGTACTAAACAATCCACTTTTGTAAACCTATGAAAGTCGAATGGCGGGGTTGTCGCAGCCATAAGCAATGTTGATATAAGCATTCTTACTTTAAAGATTTAAACATAATTCTAAAGGTCGCCATTTGAGGAATGTATAATTGTGATATAGTTACCCTATTGTTTTCTCGTCTAATTGTTTCATGGCGAGAAGAGTTTGACATTAGTAAGGTTCCTTTGTTTGTGTTGGCTTACAATAACCATCTCTGAGTGATAATCGTGTCAATTAATTAGGTGTAGTATTGTTTGTTTGTGCTTGCCTTAAGGTTATCCTGATGACTACACAAACTCACGGCCTTGTTTGTTTTATTTCTTTATGAAGTTCTGCCTAGTATAGCATTGTGTGGATATATGATGTCTCCTTGTATATACACAATTTTTGTTTGTAATGTATGCCGAGTAAGTGTCTGAATCACAGTTTTTATAGAAATATGAGTGACTTGATAGAAAAACCTGCACCCTCGTGACTTTTGCTGTTAAGTCATGCTTCTGGATTAAGTTTGTAACAAAGAACTGCTAACCGAATT
Organism: Artemisia annua; assembly: GCA_014162995.1. Classification (NCBI taxonomy): domain Eukaryota; kingdom Viridiplantae; phylum Streptophyta; class Magnoliopsida; order Asterales; family Asteraceae; genus Artemisia; species Artemisia annua. Next base: position 62,016 of record LBNU01027764.1, on the reverse strand, counting down.
ATAAGATTAAGTAATTTTTCCAATCAAGACAATTAAGTCAAAATCAAACTGTTAGCCAAAGAATTTGGTTTTCTTGACATGGTTAGATGTCTCTTTAGAAACGAGGGAAGCCCCACCTGAGCTGGCGTGTAGATTCAGATTCCACAAACTACTCCAAAAGATCCATGGAGGCACGCAAATCAACATCCTAACATGATTTGGATTATTAGGCTGGGGCACGTGCCCTGAGGAGTTGGGGCTTACGAGATTTGAACATGCAAAATAAACTACTCTTATTTATGGGGGTCATCCACACCAACCTAATAACCCAAAAATAGTGGAGGCTGGTGATTCGCATGGTTCCGTAGGTCTTGCGGGGTGGTCAATGGAGCCCAGGGGTTCACGTGCCAGGTCACCAAAGGTGGCTTGGGTGGGGCTTCGGCTGTATATAAAGAAAACAATTTTAGGACATCGAAGTTACCCATGGGAAGTTTATGAAATGTTACGTAAGTCAAGTTTATATAATTTACACTCCCTTTTAAAATCTTACAGTTTTTAGGAGGAACTCTCATCTTAAATCTGTTTGTAAAGATACTGCATGCAGCTTTTATAGTTTATCATTTCAGAATGTTCAAGTCAATTTCTTACATTATTTTCCTTTTGGAGCTTGTTGAAGTTGAACCATGAAATTAGTATTTAATGCAAATCATAACCATCAATGCGAATCTACAAAATTTCTAAGTTTGTACAATTATATGTTTAATAAGAGCACATGTCCTATTTGTTAAATGTACTGAAGACTAGGGCTGTTTGTTAACTATCCACGTCATTCAAATATTGTTCCTCTTTACCAAGTATTATTATCTCTGTATCTCTCACACAAACACATGTTCTGTGTGTATAATTAATGGGTTAATATGTATACCAAAACATATGTAGGCATATACCATTATAGAGGAATGCTAGACCCACATAAGAATTACACAAAACAATCCACATGCTGATGTGTCAGGAAGTGATTGGTCTAATTTTTTTGTGTAATTCTTATGTGGGTCTAGCATTCCTCTACCATGATATACCTTTTCCAAATGTAGCTTATTCATGTTACTTCAATTGCTTCTATATGCAGCCGCCACCGATCGATATGATTTCAGCTGTTACTGAACTACCTACATTAAGTTCTCAGGAGCTTAGCAAGTTAATTAGGGATGCAGAAAACGATACTATTCAATACACCACCAGTAATGGATCATCAAAACAGGTTGTTAGATTTTGCGTAGAATCAAATTTTAACCATTAAGCGTTTGCTTTGACTAGTGCTTGCTGACCATCTCTTTTCAATGAAATGTTTCAGATCAATGTCGAATCCCTAGCAAGATATTTGGCTTGGCACCTATTGGCAACACCTTTTGAAAGAAGACGAGATGAAGAACATTATAGATACTTGTTAGGTGGGTTTAGACTCTTGCATGGCTTGTGTGATCTTGCACCTCGCAATTCCTTACTTGAGCAGGTAATTTAATTAATTGTTTAATTTTCTTTTAATTTTTTCATTTTATAAATTACTTTTCACAATACAGGTTTTGCTCGAGGATGTGAAAGTATCTGAGCAGATGTTTGATTTGATCTTTTTCAATGTCGCCCATCTTGTTCGTTGGAGACAGGTTAATGTAGTTCTATCATTTAGATAATCTTATCCTTTCTGTATATTTGCTATTCTTCACTGACACATCTCTTTTTGTTGTTGATCTAGGATAGTCAACTAGTTCTGCTTCATTCAGCACTGCTTGCGTGCATTCTGCATCTGTTTACAGCATTTATTTCCTCACAATGGCATGAGCTTGCACCAGTTCTTCTAGCCCACCCTGAGGTGACATGCTATGCTCGATGTCTTTTAATCTACAGATTATGGGTTAGACAATAAGGTGTTTAATTATTATGTTTGATATGTGTGACAGGTTGATGAATTTATGCATACAGCTTTTGCTGCTGTTCGTGTGGACATTCAATATCTTCAAGTGAGGTTGCCTGGTCAGTATACCAATGGTGGCATGCAGTCAAATCTTGCTCAAGTCAACCGTCTGTGTCAGCACTGTGAGGCTTCTCTACAGTTTCTTCAGTCACTTTGTCAACAAAGGCCCTTCCGGGAGCGCCTTGTTAAAAATAAGGTTTATCATTAATTGATGTGTACATGCAAACACAAAAGGGCTACAAGTATTACTTTTAGATGCTTCTTATGTTGGCATATCTGACTTTATTTTTATTTCCTTCAGGACCTATGTGAAAAAGGTGGTATTCTTTTGTTGGCACACGAGATCATGAAATTACCATTCTGTGAAGATTCTTACCTTATGGCTGTGGTTTCTAGGCTGAAATCAAAAGTCTTATCTATTGTAAGATCTAATAATGCACCATATTTTATTTAGTCACTGTATGAAGTCAGCTGCAGGATTACCTATGTTTCTGTTTTAATGGTGTCATTAATGTATACCTTTCCTCTTTTTGCAGCTGCTGAATCTCTGTGAAGTAGAAAGTACCTCTTTCTTGGATGTGGCTGCCAGCACTACCGTGGGTTTGGATTTAGCCAAGTCTACTATATCCCAGGTTTCTTTCAATATATCTACAGATTAATGTTTTTATTATGTGCTAATTACAAAGCTAATCTGCGATTGTGTGATATAGGTCATTTCATTGCTGAGGACAATGTTTCGTGGAGATCTGAATGGGCTTGCTGCTTATTCGGACAAAACCTATCCAAGAGGACTTCTGCAACTCAATGCAATGCGATTAACAGAAATTCTTTCTGACGATTCTAATTTTCGATCCTACATCACCCTGAACTTTGTAAGCTTTTAACTAGTGCATTTTTATATGATTCTTTATGGCATATTATTATGATTATTTATGATCCATTGTGCTTACTTTCATTTAGTTAAGTATGTTAGACAATTTATTAGTGACGATAATTGAATTAGCAATTTGTTGCCCTTTTTCATGCAGACAGAAGTTCTGACCACAATTTTTTCGCAACCACATGGGGAGTTCTTGTCTAGCTGGTGTTCTTCTGAATCTCGGCCTTCTGAAGAAGATGCTACTCTGGATTTTGATTCATTGGCAGCTGCTGGATGGGTTTTGGGTGTGGTTCAATCATCAGATGTTCCAGAATCCACTTTTAATGCATGTCGTGTACCTCGGACTTCTTATGCATTTCAAAGAACATCTTTACTGGTCAAAGTTGTAGCAAATCTCACTTGTTTTATTCCTGATATATGTAAAGGTGAATACTGTAACCAATCGTTTTCTGATTTGGATAATTGTAATTGTTCTTGTCATCTTAACAAAACTACATCTGGTTCACAGAGGAGAAAGATCTCTTCCTCAACACATTTCTGCAGTGCTTTCATAAGGAACTTCTTAATGTGCCATATGGAGTTTTAAATGACGCTAGAGCCGAGAGAGCTGCAGTCATTACCCAAAATCTGGGTATATGTTGTTTTAACAACTCCTTAAGTTTATTACAGACATATGCTTTTGCTTAGATAACATAATGCGTTGCGTGTGCAGGTTCCCTATTGATTCATGCAGCATCTTTAACTCCTACATTCCTTAACCAGGATGACGTGCAGCTGTTTAAGTAAGTATAATGCAACGTCTTCCTTAGCTTGTAGGTTTCAAAAGTTATTCCATATTATCATGGATATGTATTGCAATTATTTGGTAATAGCTGATTAAATCCCAGACTAACAACAGACTAGCTTCCAGTAAATAGTAGAAAAACTCTCAGGGATAATCTGTCTGACACATTGATAAGTAGTGGTCTATTATACAACCTATAAAGTTACTGATTAAATTCCAGACTAAAGGCTAGCTTGCAGTAAACAGTAGAAATCATCTATCAGGGACAGTTTATTTGACACATTGATAAGTAGTGGTTTATCATCCAACCTATAAAGTTACTGAAACTCATATCTGTTGTCTAACCACACAATCTAGCTTGATGTAAACAGTAGAAATCATCTATCAGGGTCAATTTGTCTGACACATTAATAAGTAGTGGTCTATTATCCCCAACCTATAAAGTTACTGAAACACATGTATGTGTCTGAAGTGGTTGCTTGAACTTTAATAGTAAACCTGCATCTTGTATATGGTTTGTGTAGGTTGTTCATTGCACAGTTGGAGCCACTAATTACTCAAGAATCCAACATCGAACAAGTTTTAGTAAACTTTTCATCCCTTCTTTTGTTTTGGTGTCATGTTTTTATGCATGTAACAGTTGTTACATGTAAGTGAGATTTGAATGTAATATATTGGAATTAATTATGCAGGAGGCTGATGTTAAAGTACAAGAATCTCCAGATGCACATGACAGAGATAGTGACCAGAACAAGGGCATATCTATCATATTACCTTTGGAAGGAGTGAACACGTTAACTCTCAATGGAAACGAAGGTCCATCCAATGGTCTGCAGATTCAAGAACAGAGGACAGAGGCAGCTCAAACTTATACTGTTAGGGCTGTTCATGAAAGTGAAGCAGATGCTCAGAATGCTGAAACATCTGGATTTGATTCAAATACCATGCAGGTAAAGAAGTCTCCCGAGATGTGTTTTAATTGATTTATTTTAGTTTTCAATAACTAATGATGACGTGAAGTTTTATAAACATGTAGAGTGAGGATAAACAATCAAGAAAAAGGAAGCGCAACATAATGAATCACATTCAAATAAGTATGATCGAACAGGTTTTAGTGACCGAGCCTGAGATGCAGCGGAAAGCTGCCATGCTACAATCATGGGCAGAGAAACTTAGTCTTCATGTATGTGAGATTTTCATCTTCTAACCTCGGGAAAAGATATCCTTCACATATCTCTGTTAATAATAGTTTCTTCCTCCTAATTTGATTTCGCAGGGTACAGAAATATCTTCCTCGCAGCTAAAGAATTGGTAAGAAAGCCTGTTCTTATTTTCGTATTAGCACTAGATCACGAGTATATGTTCTCCATTTCATATTTAGTATTGTTAAAGGTGTTGATTGAATATAGTCATTTACGAGTAACTATTTTAGATGACCCAAGTGACTTACTTTGTGCAAGTGTTTGGGTCATTTTGGGAAATTGAAAATTACCCAACGGGCTGAAATAGGCTGACCCAATACTCAAGTGCTTAAGAAATTTGAAGTGGGTCAAGTCAGGTAGGTACTTGTGTCACTTTGGGCATCATTTGAAAAGGGATTTAGGAAAGTGATGTGCAAGACTGTAAGCCATCAAGGATGATCACCGTTTTCCTCATTACTCTTTATTTTAATTACTAGTAAATGAGTGTATGTCATTTTATTTTACATCTTTAATTTATATTAATAAATGATAATTTGTATTGTCACGTTTAGTGTATTGGTTGTTTGTTGTAAAAGAACTGAATATAGGATAATCAGAGTTGACCCAATCCAATCTGATGGTGACCCATTACCCAAACTGACCCAACTTGCCATTTTGCCACATCTAAATTTTCAGTTTTGGTGTATTGAAACTGGATGGTCTATGAGAGTACATTGACATTATAGTTGTTGCCTTTTTCGTACAAAAAGGACATTTTTCTTCCGAATTTTGCATTACAAGAACTTAATAGGCAGCAGACATCATATAACAAATCCTTAGCTTTCTTTATCGAATTTTATCAGTACTTGTTATGTATAGCTTCATTATATCAGGAAGTAAATGGTTACTTAGGCAAATGAAAGGGAGCCATTTTCTTAACTTCATTGACTGTTGTCAACAGGTTGAATAACCGCAAAGCCAAACTAGCCCGTGTAGCTGCCAAGGATATCCGTGCACCTTCTGTGGGAGACAATGCTTTCACTGACAAAAAAGGTGGCTCAGGAACTGACCCTGAGAGTGCTGATGAATTCTCTAACCCATCCCCGTCTTCAGCCCAAGGGACTCGGAGAAACCCAGAGAGTGGCTCGGTTAAGCATGAACAAGGGCAATACGTGGTGCTTACAGATGGGCAAGGAGAAGAGATTGGCAAGGGTCGTGTGCACCAAGCAAGCGGCGTATGGTCTGGGACCAACCTTGATGAATCTGGCTCGTGTGTTGTGGATGTTACTTATTTAAAGTTGGATAAATTGGCCAAGCTTCAACAACCATGTGGTGCTACTGGTGCTTCGTCAGGTCCTCCTGAACAAGGTCTTGGCGTGAAGAGAGTGCTGTGGGAATCTAGCAAACTTGTGCAGCAGCAGAAGCCTGTATGATAACTGAAGCATAGGCACATAACCTAGTTTTATGGCTGCACATATGCTCTTTGGTACACAAATGCTTTTGTTGTTGGTCAAACACGCAACACATGACTTTGTTTTCTGGCTGCACAGATACTCTTTAGTATGACATTAACCTTGAATCTTAGTTATCGGCACAAGCCTGAGTACAGAAATGTTCCATATTTATGAACTTCTGTCTTTTCATACTTTGTAAGGTAGAAAAGCTCTGGCGGGCCCCTCTTTTTCTCCCCTCTATTTTTACTTGTGAATGAGTCAATTCAGGGCATGTTTCCCTTTTATTTATTTTAGTTACCTTTTAAGGGTTAAACAGGTAAAATGGGTAGTACATGTTAAAAGTCTGGTGGTTAAATTGCATAAAACCTGCTATACCATTTATGAATAAGATGAGTTCGATAACATGGAAAGAACAAACGAAAAAAAATGTCTGTTCACCNGTACTTGTTATGTATAGCTTCATTATATCAGGAAGTAAATGGTTACTTAGGCAAATGAAAGGGAGCCATTTTCTTAACTTCATTGACTGTTGTCAACAGGTTGAATAACCGCAAAGCCAAACTAGCCCGTGTAGCTGCCAAGGATATCCGTGCACCTTCTGTGGGAGACAATGCTTTCACTGACAAAAAAGGTGGCTCAGGAACTGACCCTGAGAGTGCTGATGAATTCTCTAACCCATCCCCGTCTTCAGCCCAAGGGACTCGGAGAAACCCAGAGAGTGGCTCGGTTAAGCATGAACAAGGGCAATACGTGGTGCTTACAGATGGGCAAGGAGAAGAGATTGGCAAGGGTCGTGTGCACCAAGCAAGCGGCGTATGGTCTGGGACCAACCTTGATGAATCTGGCTCGTGTGTTGTGGATGTTACTTATTTAAAGTTGGATAAATTGGCCAAGCTTCAACAACCATGTGGTGCTACTGGTGCTTCGTCAGGTCCTCCTGAACAAGGTCTTGGCGTGAAGAGAGTGCTGTGGGAATCTAGCAAACTTGTGCAGCAGCAGAAGCCTGTATGATAACTGAAGCATAGGCACATAACCTAGTTTTATGGCTGCACATATGCTCTTTGGTACACAAATGCTTTTGTTGTTGGTCAAACACGCAACACATGACTTTGTTTTCTGGCTGCACAGATACTCTTTAGTATGACATTAACCTTGAATCTTAGTTATCGGCACAAGCCTGAGTACAGAAATGTTCCATATTTATGAACTTCTGTCTTTTCATACTTTGTAAGGTAGAAAAGCTCTGGCGGGCCCCTCTTTTTCTCCCCTCTATTTTTACTTGTGAATGAGTCAATTCAGGGCATGTTTCCCTTTTATTTATTTTAGTTACCTTTTAAGGGTTAAACAGGTAAAATGGGTAGTACATGTTAAAAGTCTGGTGGTTAAATTGCATAAAACCTGCTATACCATTTATGAATAAGATGAGTTCGATAACATGGAAAGAACAAACGAAAAAAAATGTCTGTTCACCAATGGAAAATATTAGATTCGATGGACAAAAAAGTATATCTATATGGAATTTTTTTTAGAGTTAAGTTACGTACACGGATTAATTGGATCCAACACATAAATTACATGCCAATCATCTCTTATTCAAAATGTTCAACTAATCTTAACGAATAAAAAACTAAAGATTCACGAATATAGCTTTTGTTTGTGTTCGTTCATTTAAATATATACAAACATAAAATCCTACTCATATTCGTTTGTTTTATAAATTAACGAACATATATGATGTGTTTTTTTCGTGGTGCTAAGTAGAAAATAAGGTTATTAGATGTTATAATTTAGGATATTTTTTCTTTTTTAGTTCGTTAGAGGAAAAATATATTCATTTTTTTTTCTCCTTACATTCATTCCCCTGTTTTTCTTTGATCTATCAGTTCTTATGAAATTAATTTAATTCGAGTAATTGCAAATATATTACAGTATGTTTTAATATTCCAAACTAGCAAATTATTTTGTGATATAGCAAAGTGATTTGATATTTTTTGAACAAATCAGATCATGCATATGTTCTGCTTTTTTACAGTTGATTCTTTTTGGTTTTGATGGATTCGAAACCATTGTTGCATCCAGCTCCGGATTATTTTCCGTTGGAGGCGAAATGGGACACAGATGATGATGCCCCTGGCCCTCGTTGTGGCCACACTTTAACTGCGGTTGCTCAAACCAAATCTCATGGACCTCGTTTGATCTTATTTGGTGGCGCTACCGCCATTGAAGGTGGCGCATCGGCTGGCATTCGTAATCATCACATCTCTCTCTTTAATTTCATGTATTGGGAAATAGGCAGTAATCATTTTCACCATTAGATTCTAAATAAGCAATATCAAACTGCTTACTGAAACAATTTATTTCACTGTAGAGTAAGCATAAGCGTAAGCATTTTGATTAATCTAAACACTTAAAAGTGCTTATTTTCTATTTGAAAATGCGAAGAGAAGTTGTTTACATTGACAATTCTAAACACCCCTTCATGGAATGGATGCACATTGTATTAAACAGTGTCCCAGTTGTATAATTGATTGATAGCTTTTTTTTTAACAGCGTTACTTTTATAGCTAGTACAGTTTGGATGACACATCAGCTATCATACAAAACTTACACACGATGATAACATATGTGTGGTAGGTTGGAGGTCAATGCTTTTATAAAAGTAACTAACTTATAGTCGAGTCGTTAGAAATTTTCTAAACCTAGTTGGAACAAACATGGAACTTGGTTACCATTTAGTGTTTTTTTCCTTATTTTGTGAAGTTTTAGGGATGCATATGTTGCATGGCTATATATTTTTGTTGCGTGAGTATACACACAATTAGTTGCTTGGCAATGCAACGAATATATTCCCTAAAGTTTTCTAATACATGCAAAATGACGCTTTCTCAGCTCGTTACATTTTGGATTTCAGGATTAGCAGGGGTGACAAACTCTCTTCACTCATATGACGTTCTTACCAAAAAATGGACCAGGTTGCTTCTATTTTACATTAACTGTTTTTCCTTTAATTCATTAACCTTTTTAGAAATGAAATGTTGATTTGTAAATTCAGAATGACACCGGCTGGGGACCCCCCTTCACCTAGGGCTGCTCATGCAGCTGCTGCTGTTGGGACTATGGTTGTATTTCAGGTGATTAGATACTACATTTATGGTCCAACATAGAAGCACGCGAATAAAATACTCTTCATTGTTTGTGATTTGTGATAAAGTTGATGCTGCATTGCTAGGGTGGCATAGGTCCAGCTGGCCATTCGACTGATGATCTTTATGTGCTTGACTTGACTAACGACAAATATAAATGGCACCGGTAAGCGACTCCCACTGATATGTTTAGGATGCTTTTTCTCATTGATAAGGTATTGATATGACATCTTATTTTACACGAGTGCAGAGTTGTTGTTCAAGGGCAGGGTCCTGGACCTCGTTATGGTCATGTCATGGACTTAGTCTCACAACGATATCTTGTTACTTTTAGTGGCAACGACGGTAAGTGATGGACTAGCTGTCCTACAAATTGAATCTTAATTAGTAACTCAAAACTCCAAATAAAAACTCGATATTCTTGCAATAATGCTCTTAATTTTGCTCAAAAGTAACATGCACATCATATTTTCCGTTTTCGTCATAGAAATAAAATAGCATCTTTTTTCTCTAGGAAAGAAAGTGCTTTCAGATGTCTGGGCATTGGATACTGCTCAAAAACCGTATGTGTGGCTGAATCTAGATACAGGGGGTGACAAACCTTCAGCTAGAATGTAAGTATGCATTTTCTTTGTGTGCACATGTTGAAATTCACTGGGGTATTTACGTTACGATTCTGCAGATGTCACATTTTTATCTTAACCAGTATTGTAGAGTTATATTCATTTTATCATTTATTTGCATATAGGTATGCTACAGCTAGTGCACGCTCGGATGGTATGTTTTTGCTTTGTGGTGGAAGAGACACCTCAGGCGTGGTATGTTAATTTGGTTCTGCTGCATGTCATATCCAACACACACGTACAATACACGTGTATATATGAATCTACAGCCTTACATTTTTTGCTGATAAATAATTGTATATGCGCATGATTTACAGCCTTTAGATGATGCTTACGCACTACTTATGCATAAAAACGGACAATGGGAATGGACTCTTGCACCTGGTGTTTCACCATCATCAAGATACCAACATGCTGCTGTAAGTATTAGTTTATAATCCTTCAATTGAATACTTCCTTTTGCAGTAAAAAAACAAAAATCAAGATTTTAAAATTATGATGATGTTATATTATTCAGTATTGTCGTTAATTTGAAACTATTTGGCTTGTGATCAGGTATTTGTTGGTGCTAGATTGCATGTCACAGGAGGAGCTCTTAGGGGAGGGCGTGTGGTCGATGATGAAGCAGCTGTTGCAGGTTAATTGCATGCAGATATAAATTTTCAATTAATTCAGTGAAGAAAGTGTAATATTTGCTATTGCGATTACATATTATAGTGCTTGACACGGCTGCTGGAGTTTGGTTAGATAGACATGGTTTGGTGACTTCTTCACATAGTAGCAACGAGCAAACTGAAGATCCGTCTTTGGAGCTCATGCGTCGGTGTCGGCATGCCACGTCATCAGTTGGTTCTTGTGTTTATGTATATGGTGGTCTTAGGGGAGGTAAGTCTTCCCACTTTTACATTATAACTTTGCAAAGCCAAAGATTTTTGGTGCACCGGGCCGACAATAATAAGTTTATTTGTTTCCTGTGCTGCAGATCTCTTGTTAGATGATTTTGTTGTAGCAGAAAATTCTCCCTTTCATTCGGATGCTAATAATACAAGTGAAAAGGGTTCAAACATGACAACTCCTAAGACGCACAATTCATGCCTGTTTGATCCTGTATCTAATGATGACGGATCTGAAAGTCCATTATCCGCCAGCACAAGGTTATGCTCATTTTCCCTTTGGGTCCTATCATCATAAGCGGACCTACATGGACTCCAGGGTATGCGCGTGCATACATTAAAATATAGGGTACTAGTATTGTACTATTTAATAGCATTCGGAAAATATGCCAATTCTTTTGTTAAGGTATTGGATACCCTGGTTGAAAAAATCCTGGATCCGCCACACTCACAACCCTTTAGACGTTGTAAATTCAATAAAGGAACACGTATTTGTATTTGCAGTGTGGAAAAAGAAGTTGATACTGCTCAATGTGTGTGGCAAGCTGCACAATCGCATATTGCAACTCACAACGAAATGATGGGTCCAAATATGAATTCACATGCTGCTGGGACCACTTCAGAGGGCAGTGAAACACACCGAGATGTTCAACTTCACCCTAGAGCTGTGTGTGTCATCTCTATTAATGTGTATGTTAGGGATTTTTTCTTATTTGGGGTAAAACGAACTTGAGAGTTATATGTTGCAGGTTGTGATTGCTAGAGAAGCCGTAGGAAACCTTGGTGGGTTGGTAAGGCAGTTATCATTGGATCATTTTGAGAATGAGAGTAGACGTATGATGCCTTTTTCAAATGACATGTCATCATGTCCTGCAAAACGGTACATGAGGCAAAAGTCACCTCAAGGCTTGCATAAAAAGGTACTAACATTTAAGAAGTTGTGCTTGTTGTGTAGCTCTTTTCCAGATATTAAAGGTGGCAAGATGACAGGGTCAAGTGGATCAGTCATGGATAAAAATGGGATTGGGTTGCAATAGACCATTTCTTAGTACAGGTTGAAACACGACGGATTGGATTGGGTTGGTTTGACCCACAAATACTTTCTCGTCAATTTTAAAAATATATATGGTCACTTTAATCGGTTACATGTGTTACAAGAAGTCAAACAATATTGTCACATTGATAGCTTAAATCCTTCAATCAAATGAAACACAACATAAATCAGCCTGTTTGACATGTTCCCCTTTGAGCTATTTTTTCTTGCATGTTTGAGATAAAACACAACACAAATTAACCCAAGCATAAATTAACTGGTTAAAATAGGATAGTAGTATGCAAAGTATAGATTATAATGAGTCTTTTTTTCAGGTGCTTGCTACTTTGCTTAAGCCTCGGAACTGGATACCGCCTGCCGACAGGAGGTTTTTTCTCGATGCCTATGAAGTGGGAGAGCTTTGTTATGCTGCTGAGCAGATATTTATTAGTGAGACTACAGTTCTTCAATTAAAAGCTCCAATAAAAGTGTTTGGTGATCTACATGGACAGTTCACTGATCTCATGCGCTTATTTGATGAATATGGATTCCCTTCTAGTGCTGGAGACATAACGTAAGCCCATACATTCGTCTGTATAGTTCAAAATATGCATAATCAGTTTGAATCTTCACATACTTGATCTATCTACAAACATTCAGATTTGTAAATGTTATATAGCAAGATGGTTTCTAGGCTTACAATGGGTCCGTATACAACGTTGCTTACAATAACTATATTCGCTTTCTAGAAAAAAGTTTAGCATACAAAAATCCCCTCTCAAGCGATTTACACTGATAGAAATTAAGAAATAAAAAAAAGAGCAAAATTCTTGAAAATTAAGGTTTTGACTTTTCTTAGTCCTGTCTTTGGGTTATTTACATTTATAACCGTTATTCCAACACTTACTTTATAACCATTTTTTTTTACTTTCAGATATATCGACTACTTGTTCCTTGGAGATTATGTCGATAGAGGACAACATAGCTTAGAGACAATCACTTTGCTCCTAGCTCTGAAGGCAAGTTTCTACCTTATATTCCCAGTCACTAATCTATTTCAAGACTGAGGGTTTCTTCTTTTTTCTTTTTTACTGTTTTTAGATTAATTATCCCGAGAATATTCACTTAATACGTGGGAATCATGAGGCTGCTGATGTAAATGCACTCTTTGGTTTTCGTCTTGAATGCATAGAGAGAATGGTACACGTTGAAACTTTTGAACATTAATTATGATTTTTATTTCTTTTTGGTATCTGATGATAGTTTTTTTAATGATGTATAGGGAGAGAATGATGGAATTTGGGCATGGCAACGGTTCAATCAGTTGTTCAACCATCTTCCACTCGCTGCACTTATTGAGCAGAAGATAATATGTATGCATGGTGGCATAGGAAGATCGATTCATTCAGTTGAACAGATAGAGAAAATAGAGAGACCAATAAACATGGATGCTGGATCTGTTGTATTGATGGACTTGCTATGGTAAGTTCTTGCTTATATAAGTTTTGAATTTTGTTGCTAGTTCTTTTGAGCAAGAAAGAAGCACATTAAGTGAAAAACATAATTTATTTTAATAGAAAAGTTATGGTCATTTTCAAGTTTTGGTACATTTTTACTTGTAGGTCTGACCCCACAGAAAACGATAGCGTGGAAGGTTTGAGACCAAATGCAAGGGGACCTGGTCTTGTTACTTTCGGGGTATGTATGCATCTTTTCGTATTAGGTGACTTATTCCTACTTTTACTTGCCCAATGAAAATATGTATTCATGTAAGCTTCATTCAATATAAAATGTTAAACACTTCATGAAGTTAATTAAGGAATGAAGCAACCCTTGCAACAAAACCCAAAACGTATATAAGCAAGAACTATGGCTATGGTAAGTTTTGGCTTATATACGTTCTGGTCATTCACAAATACTAGTAAAAGCCCAATAAGTATATCAAAATCAAACAAACTATGGTTAGGTTTTCTCATAAGTAAGAAATGACAACATTGGTGGGTCAGCCCGACCCATTTTAACATGTATTAAAAAATACCCATTTTGACTATCCTACTCGCCTATTCTGACTCATACAACCATAGTGAATTGTAATTACATGCAGCCTGACAGGGTTACAGACTTCTGTAAAAGAAACAAACTCCAGCTGATTATAAGAGCACACGAATGCGTAATGGATGGATTTGAGAGATTTGCTCAAGGGCAGTTGATTACCCTTTTCTCAGCAACAAACTATTGTGGTAACTATTAGCTATTCTTGGCTTCTTTAAACTGCTTTGGTTGTTTATGAACAGATGACTTTTTAATTTGGGCTAATTGTGTACAGGAACTGCCAATAATGCCGGAGCTATACTAGTAATTGGAAGAGGATTAGTAGTAGTTCCAAAACTTATTCACCCGTTGCCCCCACCTCTTGAACCAGAAACATCTCCAGAATATGTCGAAGAACGCCACTGGATGCAGGTAATCATAATTAGCACATTTAAATATATAATAAAAGTTTGAAAATATACAAAAAAAGAGCTGGTAGGAGAACCTGCGCGGCCCATTTCAACCTTTGCTAACAATACTTAGTCGTCTGCTGTGATAGTAATATGATCATGATTGATGTATGTAGGAGCTAAATAATCAAAGACCACCTACTCCTACACGGGGCAGGCCCCAGCCTGATCACGATAGGAGCTCGCTTGCATATATTTAACAACACAAGTTCATATTTTCGAATTCACTTTAATATATAACAGAGCTTTTTCTGCCGGAAGATCAGATTATCAGTCTAGTTTGCAGATATGCTACAAGTACAAACTGCATAGGTCGCTTGTTGTTCAAAAGCTGTCATTGTACACGAGAAGCAATGTTTTTTTAACGACGACAAAATGGTTGCATAGTTTTGTATCCAATTCAAGAAAAATGTAAGGAAGTGTTTGTACTTTTTGTTGATTATCTGAGAATATAATTTTATTTTCGTGACAGATAAACATTACTATCTTTGGCAGCAATTAATGTTTTGAGACTTTTCCCATGACAACTTTGATTTAATTGAATTATCTGTTGGTTTTTAATAAATATTAATGGGTTTAGTTGTTTTTATTTTGAACTAGATTGACAATCTGTTTTAACGAGTGACCATGTTCCAGTGACTATCTGTGACTATCTGTACTGCATATGTTAGGCAACAGCACCTTTACTGATGCGTAGGAGTGTGTAATCTTTTTATCTTAACATTGTGGATTCTGCTGATTGCAGACTATGGTGCTCAACTGAATAATAACATACAGTAAGATAACATATGCAGCATGTTTATTTTTATTTTTTCTTAAGAAAAAAGTAATATCAAATGGTAATTATTAAATCAAGCAATAACTTAGAGCCTTTAAAGTAGGGGATTAGGCCGTACAATAGCTACGTACTTTCACTAATGTACCGTTTTGGTACGTGAACTTATTTCCGTTTCACTTAATGTTGTATACTTCTTTGTTTTGTTTCATTTTGCACAAAATTTACTGGCAACCGGCTAAACTTTTTTAAAAACCTGCTAAAGTCTAACGTGGCATAGAAGACCCATTTTTTTTGTTGACTTTGTATAATACCCCATTCTTACGTATTTCACTTATCACACACACAAAAACGTTTCCCCCCTTTTTCATCTTGAACCCTAAACCAAATTTCCATATGATCTAATCCGATTAAGAAAATGCGATTAACCGTTATTTTTCACCACGATGGTACATTCACACCATCACCACTCAAGTATGTTGAAGGAGATGTTTCTACGATTGAAAGTATAGACTTCATTGGAATGACAGTTATTCGATTGTCCAAGTTACTCAAAGGCTGTTGTCAGTATCCTGTTAAAGGTATGTACTATCATATGCCTGGTAAAGAACTTAGTAATGGTTTGAAAGAACTTAAGAATGATGTAGATTTAGCAGACTTTATTGCCTTAGGTGTTAAGAATAATAATGTTATTGACCTGTATTTGGAACATCATGGGTATGATTTAACCCATTGGGTACAAAGTGAGCTTGGGTTTGATGACTCTCAAGAGGAAGATGATGTAGAGATGGAAGATATAAATGAATATGGGGTTAGTGATTATGTAGGAGAAGATGATGTAGAGATACCATATAGGACCATTAAGGACACCTTTCTAAATAAATTATGCAGTGGTAATTTTATAAGTGATCATGTAGAGAACACTGCTGCTTATTTTAATTTTATAAGTGATCATGTAGAGAACACTGCTGCTTATTTTACTGAATGTAGTGATAAGGATCTTGATTTGGATGATGAAAATGTTGACCAAGAATTTAAAGTCACTCCTGGTGTAATTTATCCAGAATTTGACCCTAGTCTTCCTTGGAATGAACAGAAACCAACACTTGGTTTGAGGTTTGAACATCCAGAACAACTGAAAGACTGTTTGGCAAATTATGGAGTAGCTAATGGATTCCAGCTGTGGTATAAAAGGAATGACTATAGGACTTTGCATGTGTTGTGTGGAAGGGATCTTGAAGAGGGTAGGAGTGGAGGAAAGAAAGGAAAGAAAGGTGATTGGGAGTATAAGAAAGCTAAGGGTGTTAAGATTAGGTCACCAAGTAAGAAAGAGAATTATGAGGGTGTTAAGATTAGGTCACCAAGTAAGAATGTGAAGATTGCATCACCAAGTAAGAAAGGCAAGGGTAAGGGTGTGAAGACTGATTCACCATCAAAGATAAGCAAGGGTAAGGGTGTAAAGGCTAATAAAAAGAAGACTGAAAAAGGAAACACTTGCACATTTAAACTTTGGGCTTCCTGGATGCAAAGTGAAAGCTCATTTCAAATTAAAACACTCATTCCACATCACACTTGCTCTAGGAACTTTGATTTAGGTTCATTAGTAACCTTTAAATGGATTGCAAGGCAGTATGCTTATAAAATAGCTCAGGATCCAACTATTAGCTACAGGAACATTAGAGATCAAATCAAAAAGAAATACTTGATAAATGTTAGTGTTGGTCAATGTAAAAGAGCTAAGCAGAGGGCCTTCTTTGATCATGAAGGTGGTCTCATTGAGCATTATAGTAGACTGTGGGACTATAGGAAGCAAATTCTAGACACCAATCGAGGGTCTACAGTTCATATGCATGTTGAGGAGAGGATAATGGTAAGATACATTTCAAAAGATTTTATGTGTGTTTTAAAGCAATGAAAGAAGGGTGGAGTGCAGGATGTAGAAAAGTTATAGGGCTGGATGGATGCTTTTTGAGAGGAACATGCAGGGGTGAGTTATTGACTGCTATGGGGAGAGATGCAAACAACCAGATGTTTCCCATTGCTTGGGCTGTCATAAACAGTGAAAACAATGATAACTGGGAATGGTTTTTAGCTTGTTTATGTGAAGATTTGAGACTGTGTCAGGGTGCTTATATGACTATCATTTCTGATGGTCACAAGGTATTACTCCTTACATTGTTCAATCATTTAGCTTATTATCATTTGAATATCTTATCTTTATAACTTAATTACCATCTGTATTATATGTAACAAGGTTTGATGCAGGCTGTTAAGAACATGCTACCAAATGCAGAGCATAGGCAATGTGCAAGGCACATTTATGCCAACTTAAAAAAGAAGTGGAATGGTCTACATTACAAGAGTTTGTTTTGGGGTGCAACATCTACTACATTACAACATGTCTTCTACAACAAATTGAACTTGATAGGTAACATTGATCCTGAAGCTAAACAATGGCTGGTAGACAGAAACCCAAACACATGGTGTAGGGCATTTTTCAAGATGGATAGGGGCTGTGCAGCATATGAGAATGGCATCTCTGAATCTTATCACAATGCAATTGCTCTTGCTAGAGGTAAGCCAATTATTACAATGTTAGAAGAGATTAGGTTGTATTTAATGCAAAGGCTGTGCAACATGAATAAGTTAGCTTCTAATGTTGTAGACGATATCACACCTTCAGTTAGGAAAGAACTAGAGAGATTAAAAAACTCCTCAAGGTACTGGGTAGCATATGCTTGTGGTGGTAACATGTATGAAGTTAGGAAGGGAGATGAATCCTATGGTGTGAACTTAGAAAATAGGACATGTAGCTGTAAATGGTGGGATTTGAGTGGGGTACCCTGTGTTCATGCTGTATCAGCTTTTGGTTTTGTTAAAACTGATCCAGTGGAAGGTGTTAGTGCATGGTATTCTAAGAGGATGTGGGTCAATGCATACAGTTATTTCATTAGGCCTGTGGGTGGTACATCTATGTGGCCACACACAACAAATGATCCTCCATTGCCTCCTATACTTAGAAAGATGCCAGGAAGACCTAGGAAACTTAGAATTAAACATGTTACAGAGAGGGTTAATGCAGTTACCTGGAAGAATGATGACTTGTACAAATTGTTGGGAAAAGGGACATAACAAGAAGACTTGTAAGAAAGAGCCACAGCCTAAACCAGTGAAAGAAAAAAGGAAGCCAGGTAGAAAGAAGGCTGGATCTTCATTTGTATTCCCAACTGATGTTATATGCAACAATGATGAAGGGACCAGTGGTTGTAGCCTCTCGTAATTTTCCCATATGATTAGTAAATACAAAACATGAATAAACAAATGTTACGTTAACTGAACACCATTTTTACGGGTAACAATTTTTTTTTATATATGACTTGTTATATAAATCACTACGGTAATTGTGATTAATCATTTTTCCTAGGAACAATGCTTACACACAAACCTCTATAGTCTAAGTATCGCGAATATAATTTTTAAAACGTTTATTATTTAATATATACCTTTCGTTAAATTCTAGTACAATATTTATATATTTCCGGAGCCTACGAAAATTCCCGAGATTGCTCACTAATATTATTGGATCGTAACCCGACTCTCAAAACTCACTAAGTGGGCCCACGTGACCCAATGGGCCACTTAAATCCATTTGACAGCAAAACGGACCCTTTATATTTTCTTCTTTTTCTTTTCTGCTGGGCCAAACGAAACCCCAAGCCCAACAGGCTTTTAAGCCCAAACGCACCATTATTTTTTTGGTTTCTGCCAGTCGCGACCCCTCCAAACCACCCCCGTTTTCTCTTAAACTCGACACACAACACCTATATATTTTTACATGTCTTGTTTCACCAAGTTGCTAAGAATTGAGATTGATATATCTCGTTCCATGCCTCACTCGTTTACTACTCTAGAAACAGCCTAAGCAAACCACAAAACTTACATTTGGAGAATATAACTTAACGTGGCACAAGTATTCTACATGCCTCCCATACTCCCCAATGATCACGAAACTGACTATGTTCATGTCAGGAATGAACAGGAGATCGTATGACACATTCCTTGCTTTGTAGCATTTCAATTGGGCAAACTTGTGGTGCCACACTTCATAAACGAGCCAACTCACAAGTTCTTTGGCATGTTTCACTTGTCTTAGCATGACACAAACTCACTATATAACCCTCCCATGCAAGCTCAGTTGAAACCACAAACACAAACGTACCATATTTTCTATTTTACGTAAAGATTACAAGTTGATTGGGACGAACCTTTTGCCCATCGTACGAAGTGTCGAAGTGATCCAAGAGTACCTCGTTTGCTCGTCTTGAACCTTTGGTGGGTCGTGAACCATTCTACATCAATCCTTTGTACCTATTCGATCCCTACGTGCAAGAAAACTCCACCCCTAGTGGTGAGGTGAGAACATGGAGAACCTTTGTCGTTGTTTTGCATTTCGTTATTTTGGTTTCACACGTTCACTTTGTCCATTTATCTTCGTTATATGAAACGTGACACATATAGTTTATTCGACATACAAGAAGTCTAATATACTAGAAATCAAGTGACATAAAGATTTGAATCTAAAACCAACGTTTACATATTTAACTCGACACGTTTTGAAGGTTACTAGACCTACTCGTATAATATTTCTAAGCGTGGAAACAGTTTCAATATGATTTTTGGTCAATCACTTTGGTCCCGTAAAAACTAAATTCGACACATGACATGTTAATTTTAAAGCTCGACCTCTTTGTTGACTTGGCTAACAATCAGGAAACATATACATCCAAAACTCACTATAAAAACCTCCCATGCAAGCTCAGTTGATGGCATACACATAAACGTACCACATTTCGAATAATAACGAAGGATAGGAGCTAGTCGAATTTGGGACGAACCATTTGCCTAACGTACGAGTTGTAGAAGTGATCCAAGAGAACCAAGTTTGCTCGTCTCGAACCTCTGCTAGGCCGTGAACCATTCTACATTGATCCTTTGTTCCTATTCGATCCCTACGTGCAAGAAAACTCCACCCCTAGTGGTGAGGTGAGAAATGGAGAATCTTAACTCTTTTTCATTTTTTTCATTTCGTACAATTTTCTTTCTCATTTATTTTAAAAACTAAAAACGCGACACACTCTTTTTATTCGACACATATAATGTTCGACATGTCATCTAACTAGAATAACCAAGTTTCGATCCTAATACTAATGTTTACATATTAAAAATAGCACGTCTATATGTTGCCTTGACCCATTTGTATAACTAAAAACACTTAGAATATTTCTAAGTGTGGAAACTGTTTCAATATAAACTTTGGACAAACACTTTGACCTCGTAAAAACTTTATTCGACACATGACTACGTTATTTTACTATTCGAACTCATTGACCACTTGGTAAACAATTGGGAAACATAATTTGTTCAACCTAATAAACTCGTTTAAGCAGTTTACTCGACCCTTTTTTAAATCGACCAAAACAGTTTCTATAAAACTTTAATAAGTTATTATTGGGCTTGTTAGCCCGTTAAGCTTATTTTGAGCTTATTCGATAAGCTGGTCTCATAAGCTCACTTGTAACATTTTTGTACTTCTAAAATAAGTCCAAGTCAAGGCCCAAATGTATCGTAAGCCCAATGGACCATAAATTGTTAACGGGCCTTAAATTGGTCTCGTTAAGCCCATTTTGTGAAAATAAGAGATTTTTAAGCCATAAGCTGATCTAATAAGCTAATAGGAATATTCTGAGCTTAATTTGAAAATAAAAATGTTAAACTTTTACTTTGTTGACTTTTGGACTAAGTTTGCAAAATTTTCATAACCGAGGACTAAAACTGCCAAAGTTGTAAACTTTGGGTAGAAACTGTCAAATCTAAAATTTTGAGTTATAAACTGATAATATTGAAACTTAGAATTGAAAAATGTAAATATTGATATTAATTGGACTTAAAATGTAATAATTTTAACTTTGGACTAACGGTGTAAAATGTATATCGTTAGGGTTGAAAGTGTAACTTTGGTAAAACTTGAAGGATTTTTTGTAAATATTATTTTATAAAAATAATATTAATGTTTTATATATAATAACACATATTTAATGTAAAACTTTTATAAATTTAACTTATATATATACGTTATATAATTCGCGACTATAATTAAATTTTAACGATATAACGATATGTTATTTCTTTTCTTTTTAAATACGATTATTCGTCTTCTTTTACATATTACAATCGTGACTTAGCATCTACAAACTTTGACTTATTTATAATGACTTTCCATCGACCATCGATCAATGTGCTCACAAGTTATATGTATATATAACTTTATTTTCGAACTTTAAGCATTAAAACAAACACGAATTTTGTTCGTAACTAAATGACTAATATTCGCGATAAAACCGAACTTAGACTATCAACTGAAACTTGCATTATCTTTTAGGTTGTGTGTGAAGCCGTTGCCTAGCATCGTTGAGATTACGATACTACTACATCTACTGTACTACTAAGGTGAGTTCATAGCCCACTCTTTAACTATTTTCCCGTGGGGGGGATGCATGCTTAAAACACGAACACAAGTCTTTTATACCGGGTATTATGATACCGTCAGGCTAACGTTATTTGCTTAAGTTGCTATTGCTAAAAGTCCCTCGATCATGAACCTTAATCACTTGCAGGGTGAACGTAAATAAGTGTGGATAGTACTATTAGTGATTAACAATCCTCGTTTGGTCGTTAGAGAAAACACCAGGCGCACTTTATTGTTCTTATAATAGGTTATTGGCAAATACCTATCTTGGGGGCCTACTACTTACCGTCATAACTTGAGATTATGATTGGCTGTTAATCGTTGCGTGTCATGAGCTTAAGGCAATAACAGGAACATTGATTTTAAACTTGTTGATTGCATGTGATCGCAATACATTCTTTAACTTGTGGTTCAAACTATTAAACTTAAACCTATGAATATCACTCAACTTTATGTTGACTTTAGCATGTTTATCTCAGGAAACTAAACAAGACGGAACTTGAAGGCACGGAGTGGGCATAAACACAACATGGACTTTAATAAACTGTTTTATTACTTTCAGAATAAAACTTGTTCTCTAACTTATGAAATGTCATGTTCTTTGGATATTTGTTATTTTGAAATAAATATAACTTTAAAACGTCACTTTGTGTCGTTTTCTGTAATTGTAAGAAAGATCCTCTAAGTAATACCCCGAAAAGCTTCCGCTGTCATTACTAAGTCTTCCGCTGCTATTGACAATTTTGGGGGTGTTACAGATAGGCATCAGAGCTACAATTATAGAGAGCCAGGTATTTTTAAATACTGGACTATAACTATGTTTTCAGAAACGGACCATTTTTACAAAATACCACTTCACGCCCTCCGTGCCTACATTCCAACATCCGGTAGAGATGTTGCTTCTCATTTTTATAACTTGATATATGCTTACTTGTTATGATTATGCTAATAACTATGTTTACTAATCGGGATTATTACAGTACCAT
>LBNU01027764.1:12251-30440 GCA_014162995.1 Artemisia annua | reverse complement strand
GTCGAAAAATAGGTCGATTTAAACCGGGTCAACTTTCTAGGTTGGGTCGAAAATGGGTCAAATTAAACCGGGTCAACCCGTCGGGTTTGAAGCGTCCCGGGTGAACCCGGTGTGTGTTTTAATTGGTTGTATTTAATTTGGTAGATATGTTTTTAATTGGTTGTACAATGTGAATAAATCATTGTAATTTTAAGTAATGGGGTGTTTTAATAAGAGTATTAATTACATTTCATAATTTCCTTTAATAAGATTTTTCAACATTCAACATTACTTGACTTTTCACTTTTCCACTTTGACCATTTTTCCTTTATATGTAGTATAGATTTGGTGGCTTTTTATTTGAACACGCATCCTCGTATATATAGTATGAATTCTGTTAACTAATTGGTACAGTAGATATAGTAAGTGGCCTTGTTCTATTTCTATACACCCAAGTCCCCAATGAAACATATATAGGTCACATATCCAAGTAATCTCATTGACATAAATAAAATTTAACAAAAAAAGAAAAAAAACAAGCGAATAAAAATGATCATACCTTTGCTCCATCCCATAGTTTTTTCAATTTGCTAAATTGCAATTTAATAACCACCACGTTGCCCATATCAATGTTGTCAAGACTTTTGCAAGGGAAGTAAAGCCATTCCAAGTATTTCAAATGTTTGAAAGAGAAGCAATTAGACATGCTTTTGCAAGGCACCTTATCCCCTTTCCGTACCAAGTATTTCAAATGTTTGAAAGAGAAACAAGACCTTGCCATATCAAGGACATCTTTGGAAGAAAAAGACCATTGTAGTCTTCGGTTATTATCAGTTAGCTTAATGAACCTTAGATTACTCATCTTTATAAAGGCCTCTAGTTGTACAGTTCCAGGTTCTTCTATATGAGCGCTTTTCAAATTAATGCTTCTAACTGTATCCGATCCCTGGTGAACAACAAAGGAGAGAATTATAGTTAGTTTCAATGAACTACGTAGGTGTTGTGTAAATTAATAACTAAAAGATAGCGTACTGAGCAATCTCTAAACAAGCGAACAATATCCCTCTGACTTATCAATCTAGTACGTTTTCCAGGTTCATCCACATTTTCTTGGCGGATCACTTCATGGCCCATTTCCTTAATCACTTGATTCATACCCACTCTTACACCCCGGTACTCATTTATGTATTTGACTAGAAATTTATCAACTAGATGTTGAATTTCAATATCTGGGAAGAATGCTGATTCTTCATCGTGCAGTACTTTGACAACCAATTCTTTATCTATTCCATCAAAGAAACAAGCAATATCTAGAAATAAATTCTTTGCATTGACACTAAGTGAATCGTAGCTCATCTGAAGTTGCTTTTGAACATCCCCATGAGGAATTCTTTTTAACTTCTCCAGTAAGCTCGGCCATTGTTTCCTTTCATGACCAATAAAATAACGACTCCAGACGTCAAGAACCAAGGGAAGCCCTCCAGCAAGAGCCGCGACTTCTTCTATAAACTCCATGTTGACGAGATTGTTGTCTCTTGAAAACATAAGCCGATTAAAGAGATTAAGAGACTCCCGTCTATTCAACTCCGTTGTTTGGTAGGAAGTATACGGAATGATACCAAGGGACTGTTTGTCTCTTGTGATCACGATTATTCTACTTCCTTTATAGAACGATGTGGGATTAATACCCAATGATTTCAATTGCTCAAAATTATCAACATCGTCAAGAACCAGCAGAATCTTCCGACCTCTTATCAACTTTTTTATCTTTGTAACTCCATCACTGTGATGATGCATGCTTGGAAACTTATCATTTTGAGTTAAACGAGATATGAGCTGGTTTTGCAATTCAATCTTCCTATTGGAGCACCCACCATAGTAATGGATATCTCCAAAGAAACAACTAACATCGAAATGGGAAGAAATTTTATTGTAGGTTGCTCTGACAATAGTGGTTTTACCTATCCCACTAATTCCAAAAACAGCAACAACCAAAACATCTTGGCAATCTAACCTCAGAGTTGAAATTAGTTCTTTAACACGAGATCCTACCATGACAGGGTGATCTGCAACATGCAGCTCTTTTGGACTTTGCATCTTTTCAAGTTGTTCAACAATATCCGATACGAACTTCCCCTCGTCCCTGCCAAATTGCAATGAGAAATTCAGTACATAGTACAAATATATATGTAATATCTCTTGTAACTTTTTTTCAAAAGACATGTAACAAAGATGAGAGTTAAAAATTACCCATTTTGCAAGGTTAGACCAGACAGTTGACCTGCATCTCTTAAGGCTTGCTTCCATTTTTGAACTCTCTTTGGATCAATGTCGCCGTTGGCCTCATGAGCTTGGAAAGCTTCCTTAAAAGAACCTTCTTGACTTCTAACATCAGATGGTTCGACTTTATAAAATACAGGAAGAACTTTCCTTTGATCAAACTTGCCAAGGCAGTCCATAATGTTGACCAACTCATCGAGTGACCTTACAGAACAAGCATAGTTGGTAGAGAATACAACAACATAGATCTCGGATTCCTTGATAGCTTTCAAGAGTTGTAAATGCATATCTTGACCAACAGGGAGCATGGTGTGGTCAGATATCGTAAAACCTCTGCGGCTGAGTGCTCCCCGAAGGTGACTTATGAATTGTTTGCCGATGTCTTCGTAAGAATAATTCATGAATACATCATTTTTCGGCCTTTTAGAATGAAATTCATCATCATCGTAAGAATATGGATCCTTTTTCATCTCAAAAGAAGAAGAAGAAGAAGAAGAAGAAGAAGAAGAAGAAGAAGAAGAAGAATAGTAATACATTTTTTATTTCAGTTTGGAAGGCAAATGAACAACAATGTGGTAACGAGTACTGATACGCTGCTCCTTTTTAATATTTTTCTACAAAAGTTTTAAATCGGTGAGAATATGCCACTTGTGCACCCCTTTTTATTATTGTTATGGATAAAAGGTGAAGAATAATGGAGTCAACCATTTTTGTCACATTCTAACTTTGCACCCAAATTTCGTCCCTGACCTCTTTCCTGTTCATTGCTACAAGAGGGGAAGGTATGGACTTGCTCATCCCTCGCCAAGCCAGATAGGCGTGCTCCTCATGGCTACTCACAACACCACCTCACCTCCTCACATCTCCTCACTTGAAGGTTGCTCGTCTGCACGACGAAGCAAACCACCTGACTTTTGTCCTTTTTTTTTTGAGTGGAAAATAAAATATTGTGAGTGGTGAGCCTCAAATGAGTAAGTTGAGGTTAGTTGTGAGTGAGGGGGTTGTAAGAGGAGGTTTGTTAAGGTGATGTGACACTCTGTGAGGCCCAAATGAGGAGGTTTACCTCCTCACTATACCTTCCCCTCTAAGCCAAAAGATCCGTGTAGAACCAATTTTTACCATAGAACCAATCAAGCAATCTTAGCCACTCATTTTTTTTTATTAAAATAAAAACAATAAACATTCATCATTTTTTTAAAAATTAAATATCTCGCAAACCGTAAATCGTTACGCGAAAAAAAATACCATCGCGACGAGAATTAAATTATCTTTCTATAGATATACATTGTTATATACTTTCGACGAATTTTTTTTCTATGAACTTTTTTTTCTTCAAAATTTCCGCCCAGAAAAATCATATATGATTTGTAAAAATCATATATGATTTGTAAAAATCATATGTGATTCGTTAAAATCAAATCATATGTGATTTTTACGAATCATATATGATTTTTCTGGGCGGGAATTTTAAAAAAAAAGTTCATTGAAAAAAAAAGTTCGTAGAAAGTATATAACAATGCATATCTATAGAAAGATGATTTAATTCTCGTCGCGATGGTATTTTTTTTGTAGCTTGAAGATTTACCGTTTGCAAGATATAGTTTTTAAAAAAATATGAAAAATAAAAAATGGTGGCTATAATTGGTCAATTAGTTCTATGGCAAATATAAGTTCTATATTAATGTCATGAGTCATCTCTCCCCTCTAATACGTGTATGATCTTTTTGCCATAAAAATGATTGGCTCATGAATTTTCATATATTTAGATATGTCAACATCTCATGAATTTCTTTTATGCATAAAAATTAAAGCATGTTAAGTTTTCGTTTAATAAAACGCGTAAAGAAGGTCCCTCAACATTTAATTCTTTTGTTTTCTTTTTCATGTTTTTCTATGAATCTATCGTAATATTTTCAGAAGAAGATGTTACGAAAGACTCATGAGATTATCAAATACTATATTAATATTCAACCGTAACAAGGAAGGTTTCACGACCATTCATTCACATTGTTTATCATCACTCAAAATAAGATAAAACTAAAAAGGTACATATCTAATTGAGATTGTTATTTCATGGAATCCATCCAGAAAAAAGTTTCGCTAATACGTGTTCCTTAGTTACACTTCAAAAGAATAGCAAAATATTCACTCATTAAAGTATATTTTCATATTACAAAGCGTGTAAAAATCGAAAAGTTCACACTTACCTTGTGCGTGAATCAATTAGAGCCCAGGGAGTGGTAACGCCTTGCCGGCGTTATTGTCCTATGTCAAGATTTCAACGTGTTTCGGCGTTAACACCATTTCCATCATGTTTGCGTTGCTAACGCATTAGCTTCTACGTTGCTGTGGCACCCGCTTAAAACATAAGAACACATCCTTGTTCGAGTTGTTTACATCATTGTTCGAATTGTTTACATGTTTATAGGTAATCATTTTTTTAAACAGACCTGTTTAAAACATAAGAACAACACATGTTTTAAAAAGTCATGTTCTCAAACATATATGGTTTTCATAAGTTAGATCCCTGTCACACCCCAAAAATGGCGCAGCGGAATGTCATTAATGGGTGTGACCTCAAGATCAAGAACACATGGTGTCATAATAGAAAAAAAACTAAGTGCATAACATCACAACTCAAGTCAAAGTTACAACGATCCCACAATGCGGATGCATACAAGTCTTACTACATAAGTTCACTATAATCAAGTCATAAGGGAACATTCCAAATGCATGACTTCTTGGGAAAACACAACCCAAAGAGTCTTGTCTTACGTCTGCTAAGCCAGGCCAATACTCAACCTTCTAAAGCAACTTCATTCTTAACACCTGAAAATGGATACTCGAAAACGTCAACATAAAGTTGGTGAGCTCGTAGGTTTGAAAGTAAACCACGAAGCTGTGACATAAGTAGTGTAGGACAATAGTGAGCAAGATATACGAATATATGCATTTAAAAAGGAAACACAGTGCTAGCGACAACTGAGCCTACTAATGATGTTACACACATGTTACCAATAGTGGGGAGCTACCCCAGATAGTACTATCCATTTGTTCCGGCTCCAAACGGAGTTAAACAGTTGCGCATACATGAAACACATATTTATCATCACAATGGGTCACATATTTCAATCAAACACACATATTGTCCAAAAAAAAACATATAAACATTGTATCACAGCATGAAAACAGTTAAAACACTATTTGAGTACCATTTTCCCCCAAGGAAAATATTATGAAAAAGGGGCTACGAGAACTCACCTTAGCAAAGCAGTGTGAATAGAGTAAAGTTAAATTGTAATAGCGGATGGCACCGACACGCGACCTAAATTAGTATGACAAGTCTTAGTTTACAGTTTTGTTCACGACTCAAAGTGTT
The DNA here is from genome assembly GCA_014162995.1 of Artemisia annua. Lineage (NCBI taxonomy): Eukaryota > Viridiplantae > Streptophyta > Magnoliopsida > Asterales > Asteraceae > Artemisia > Artemisia annua. The sequence continues at coordinate 24,802 of LBNU01027764.1, read as the reverse complement.
AAATAAATTTAAGTTTCTCAAGTGGTTGTGTTCGATGTTGCTTGTGTGGCAGAGTTTATGTTTAAATCATTTAAAAGTGTTTGTAAGTATTGGCTCTTGGAAAAGTACACAAATACGTATGATTATATAAAAAGGATTCAAGATGGATAGGTCTTCGGTTCGAGAGTAACCGAAAGACTTAGTACGGAAAGTATTCTCAAGTAAAGTGTTTTTGAAATAAACGTTGATAGTAAAATGTTAAATACTTACGTTAAGTATTTATAAAATGTTTACATTGTCCGGCAATATATACATTAAGTTAGTGAACAATAAGTTAGAAAATTTTTATTTTTTTAATGTAGCTTAGATATAAGTTTGTATTAAATCAATGGCCAATCAAATAAAATTTTCTTTTACTTAATTAACTGAACACAAATATAGTTTTACACATCATTATGTAAATTTCTTTTTCATTTTCAAGGATGACGCTCCCATTTGTTGTGTTCGAACAGTGGTTTTTCGACAAAAGGCCAAGCACTCAAATCCAAATTTGACAACAACAAGCTCCATAAATAAATACTTAAACGAAAATTAACCTAGTAAATTAAGTAGTAAATGATTACTTTCCAAGTAGAGCCATACTTGTTTTCTTAGTAGATTTATAAGTTACTTGTGTTTATTTAGGTTCAAAATTAAGTAGTAAATGATTAGTGTTGTGTTTTTATCTTTTAGTGGTTTAAGAGTTCGAGTATGCCACACAAGCCTCAATTAACAATTCCTAACATCTAATTTATGTGCTGGTCGATTAGCATATATATATGTTCAAGAACAAAGTGTATAATTTATAAAATCTCGACCATAACATCAAAATCATTCGAATTAACCGCGACCTAATGTGAAATAACGTGCTTTAGGTCGTGAACATGTTACGTATGTCGTGCATATGCATTTTACTAGTTGTTATCACTAAAATAAGTTGCGTTTATGTTTTAAACGAACAAAAAAAAAATAAAGTCTTACGTTGAATTTATAGCAAAAATCAGCACTTTGATAAATTTTCAAAATGGTCAAGTGGTCCATTAAATCAGGCCGTAAAACAGTCGTTATTTAGTATTTTTGCTCGAGCTCAGTGGATTTGGAAAGTAGGAAGTAAGGTCTACAGAAGTGTGGAACTGACTCTCGGCTCAATCGGACTCAATCCTATATAAAGATGGCCATGAAATCGTGCGGTCAGGCTGTTTTCAGTATTTCTGGGTGGTTTTCAGGTAAATTCACGAGGCCTTAACTTATTCGTTATAATTCGGTTTGATAAGTGGCTGGACTTTTTGGAATCTAGACAGTGTATTCTAACTAAGTCTCACTGATAAAATTTTACCATAACCGAGCCTATCTGTGAGGAAAAACGGACACCAACATGGTCTCCCAGAAAACTCGTTTCGACACTTCGGTTATTTTTATGGTCTCAGGTCTGATTGTATTTTTACTTTTGGTCGTAACTTCAACTTAACGTATCTTTCTCGTTTTAGCTCCGTTTTTAATGATTCAAGCGGCCACCTTTTCGTTATTAAGTCTATTTCCTATTGTTTTAGTCAAAAGTTATAAAATATAAGCTGGTTTTTCTGTAAAAATTTATTTAGGACAGCAAGTATATTTTATTTTCGACATAACTTCAAGTAAATGTATCTTTTTCGTTATAAACCCGTTTTTAGTGGTTCAAGTGGCCAAGTTTAGGTTATTGGGTCTATTTTCTATTTATATAATCGTACCCTACTGTTTCAAATTCCATTTTTCTGTATGAGTGGATTTGTAACAGCCAACAAGTATTTTTCGTGAGTCACTTTTAACACGTTTTTAACACTTTAACAACATGTTTTAACATATGAAACCATATTTTTGCAAGTTACACTACAAACATAACATTTTTCGCAACATATTATGGTGATAAACCTATTATGAAAATAATGTATATGTGTATGCAAAATATGAAAAGAGAAAGTAAAAATGTATCCTTACAAAGATGTGTTGAATGTGATGATTAGAGCTCTACAACAACATTAGTATACCCAAGCTTCCAATATTTCTACTAACCCACGAAATCACCTTGACTAGACCCTTGATGCTTCAATTTAGCCAAGAACCTTGTATACTAGCCCAAACCTTCTTGAAAATACTTGTACAAATTTTTGAAAGTGAATTTGGTATGCTTTTAAGGTTTGGTCGTGGGTTTTGAGCTAGGATAAAAGAGGATGGTTTTTGAATTTTTATGAATGAAAAGTGTAGGTAAAAGTGGCTAGTTACTTGGCAAAAGTGGTAAGCAAGACATGTAATTCATGTACCTAACTTTGTGTAGAATCATTTTAGGAAAAAAATTCAAAATAAAAGTGCATGTGTGATATGTGAACCGGCCATATGGCCTTGGGGTATGAGAAAGGGTTTGCTTTGTTGGTCTTGGTGCAATATTCATGTAAATGGTATAGTTTTTTGATAAGGTTTTGGGATTTTTGAGATTACATGACTAGTTATAGCAAGTTGAGGATAAATAGGATGAAGTGTGTGATGAAAAGTTGTTAGAGTTTATTTTTGTAAAAGTAAACATAGACTAAGGGTAACTATTGTAAGTGTGGTGTTTAGTATAAATGCATGCATGCACGGAACTGTTAGAACGTTATTACATGAGCGGTTTACGTAAGAATGACAATGCATGTACGTGAATATTATAAAATGACCATGGTGAGTTTATTGTGAGTATATAATACTTTTTCTAACGTCGGTACGTGTTCAATAATGTTGTATGCGGGATAACTCCCTGGTTGTGAGTTAAGCGAACACGTAAACTTGAAAAATAAAGATGTACACTTATAAAGTGTGACTAAAATACTCATATGATATATATTCTACGTGTATAATGCCAGTTTACGTTTAAAATCATTTTCTAGGTTACGCGATTTGACTTACCGGGTACACGTAATAGTGAAAATTTAAATATCCAAAGTAAACAGTTTCGAGTTTGAGGTTGAGCAAAGACCTGGAAAAATGCAGGTTGTTATAGTCTACCCCCGTTAAGTGAATTTTGCCCTCAAAATTCAGCCGGTACTATTGTCAAACAGGTGTGGGTACTTATGCCTCATCTGATCCTTTCGTTCCCAAGTAAACTCATGTCCACGTTTTGAGTCCCAACGGACTTTAACTATTGGTATCTTTCTACGTTTCAACTTCTTGACCTCACGCTCTACGATCTCAACAGGTTTCTCCACAAAGTGTAACTTAGGATCTATCTGAATCTCTTCCAACGGTATGTGTAAGGTCTGATCAGCAAGACACTTCTTAAGGTTTGATACGTGAAACGTATCATGAACATTACTTAGCTCTTGAGGTAGCCTTAGTCTATAAGCTACTGGACCGATTCTCTCAGTGATCTCAAAAGGTCCTACATATCTGGGTGCTAGCTTGCCCTTCTTACCAAATCGAACAACACCTTTCCAAGGTGATACCTTAAGTAACACATGATCACCAACACTAAATTCCAGGGGTCTCCGTCTATTGTCGGCATAGCTCTTTTGACGGTCACGTGCAACCTTGAGTCTATCCTTGATTTGAATGATCTTTTCAGTGGTCTCTAACACTATTTCAGGTCCTATCATTTGACTTTCTCCGGCTTGTGGCCAAGCAATAGGTGAGCGACACTTCCGCCCATAAAGTGATTTGAATGGTGCCATTCTTATGCTGGCATGGTAGCTGTTGTTATAGGAGAACTCGACCAATGGAAGGTGAGTGTCCCAATTACCACCAAAGTCTATGGCACACGCCCTAAGCATGTCTTCTAAGGTTTGTATGGTACGCTCACTTTGGCCATCGGTTTGTGGATGGTAAGCCGTACTCATATCTAAGTGCGTTCCCAGTGACTTTTGCAATAATTGCCAAAAGTTTGACGTGAAACGGCTATCATGGTCAGATATGATCGATATAGGCACACCGTGTCTCGCTACTATCTCATTGATGTAGAGTCTTGCCAACTTGTCCATCTTGTAATCCTCTCGGATTGGTAAGAAATGTGCAGACTTAGTCAATCTGTCTACGATAACCCAGATTGTATCGTACCCGCTACTTGTCCTAGGTAACTTGGTAATGAAGTCCATGGTTATCCTTTCCCACTTCCATTCAGGAATTTCCGGTTGTTGTAACAAACCAGATGGTTTCTGGTGTTCAGCCTTCACCTTCAAGCAAGTCAGGCACTTGCTAACATAGTCAGCTATGTCTTTCTTCATTCCAGGCCACCAATACAATTCTTTAAGGTCGTAGTACATCTTATCTGCTCCTGGATGAACAGAGTACCTCGTCGTATGTGCTTCGTTCATGATTAGGGTTCTCACTCCACCAGTTAATGGTACCCAAATTCGGTCTACAAAGTACAGTCCACCGTCGTCCTTTTTCTCCAATTGTTTATCTAACCCTCGCATCTTCTCTGTGGGTGCATCCATACTCATAGATGCCTCTCTCTGAGCCACTAGTATCTTATCCTTGATGCCCGACTGTATGGTTATACTCATGGCTTTTACTTTCCTAGGCTTGAGTCTTTCCTTTCTACTCAAAGCATCAGCTACTACGTTCGCCTTACCTGGGTGGTAGCGAATCTCGCAGTCATAATCGCTAAAGAGTTCGATCCACCTCCTCTGGCGCATATTCAACTCCTTCTGATCGAAGATATGTTGGAGACTCTTGTGATCAGTATAGATAATACTTTTTGTCCCATACAAGTAATGTCTCCATATCTTGAGAGCGAATACTACAGCGCCTAGCTCAAGATCATGGGTAGTATAGTTCTTCTCGTGAATCTTCAGCTGTCGGGATGCATATGCAATTACTTTGCCCCTTTGCATTAATACGCACCCAAGACCTTGACATGACGCGTCACAGTATACTACGAAATCTTCTGGTCCATCGGGGAGGGCTAGAATTGGAGCATTACACAGGTTGTTCTTCAAGCTTTGAAAGGCTTCTTCTTGTTCTGCGCCCCATTCGTACTTCTTATTCTTTTGGGTCAGCAAGGTAAGAGGTTTGGCAATCTTAGAGAAGTTTGCGATGAATCGCCGGTAGTAACCTGCCAGACCTAGGAATGAGCGAACTTCTGAGGGTGTCTTAGGGGCTTCCCAATTCTTCACTGCTTCAATCTTGCTTGGGTCTACATGAATACCGTCCTTGTTAACCACATGTCCAAGGAATTGGACTTCTTGTAACCAGAATTCACACTTCGAGAATTTGGCATACAATTTCTCCTTCTGGAGCAACTCTAGGATCAACTTCAAGTGCATTTCATGTTCTTCTTTCGTCTTGGAATAAATCAATATGTCATCGATAAAAACGATAACAAATTTATCCAGGTATGGCCTGCATACTCGGTTCATCAAGTCCATGAAAACTGCAGGCGCATTTGTCAGTCCAAAAGGCATAACCGTAAACTCGAAATGACCATATCGAGTTCTAAACGCAGTCTTTGGGATGTCCTCTTCGTGTACTCGTAACTGATGGTAGCCGGAACGAAGATCTATCTTGGAGAAGTATCGTGAGCCCTGCAGTTGGTCAAATAAGTCGTCAATTCTCGGGAGAGGGTAACGATTCTTAATGGTTAGCTTGTTTAGCTCCCGGTAGTCAATGCACATTCTAAACGAACCATCCTTCTTCTTGACGAACAATACTGGTGCTCCCCATGGCGAAGAACTAGGTCGAATGAAACCTTTGTCTTGGAGTTCTTTGAGTTGATTAGACAACTCCTCCATTTCAGTGGGTGCCAAGCGGTAGGGAGACTTTGCAACTGGCATTGCTCCTGGAATCAGGTCTATCCGAAATTCAACTTCTCGCGTAGGGGGTAATCCGGATAAGTCATCAGGAAATACTTCTGAGAAGTTTCGAACGATTGGGATATCTTCTAGTTTCTGCTCGTCTACTTTCATGCTCTTGAGGTGCTTCCCTTTTTCTTCAAATCGCTCCCCATAGACCTTAAGTAATTCACCGTTTGGTAATGGTATTCGGACCATCTTCTCGTGGCACACTATTTCAGCCTTATGCTTGGACAACCAATCCATTCCTACAATTACGTCGAAGCTTCCGTGCCCGAATGGTATCAAGTCGATGCTAAAGGTATGGTCTTCTAATTCTAGCTCGCACCCGCGGATGATTTTATTTGTTTCTAACTTTTGACCACTTGCTATTTCAATTTCGTAACTAAAGCCTAGTCTACTAGGTTCCATTTTTAACAAGGGCATGAATTTAGTGGAGATAAAGCTATAATCGGCACCAGAATCAAATAGTACAGTAGCATAGTGGTCGTTTAGAGAGAACGTACCCGTCACGATGTTCGGGTCCTGGCGTCCTTCCTCAGCGTTCATCACAAATACCCGACCACGAGCTAGATTACCATTGTTGCCACGGTTTGCATTGTTCCCACCAATTGCTAAAGCCTGATTCTGGTTGTTCTGCGCTTGCCCTCGTGTCCCAATCAACCTAGGACACGCATTTCGAAGATGATTCGGGTTTCCACACTCATAGCACGTCTTTGGGTTAACGGTATTTATTGGTGCCACCTGTTTAGCGACTGCCCGACAGTCTTTTGCCATGTGACCACCCTTTTTGCAATTGAAACACACTTGACATGGCATAGTCTCCGGGTGATGGTAGTTACATTTGGCACACATAGGGTGAGAGCCCACATAACCTTTCTTTCCCGTGGTTGTTGCTACGAATCCTTTTCCCCATTTCGCTTTCTTATTATCGCCCTTTGCACCACCTTGCTTACTCGGCTCGCTTACGGCTTTCCTCTTGTCACCACTCTTAGACACTGTTCCATTCCTAACTAGCTCATCTGTTAAGGCTGCAGCTTTCTGTATCGCGCTCTGAATTGTAGCAGGCTCAGTCGCTTTCACCATTCCACGGATTTCAGGGACTAGCCCATAAATGTACCTTTCAATTCTCTTGGATTCAGGAGTGACCATATGAGGTACTAGTCTAGCGAGTTCATGGAACCGATCTGTATAAGCTGTATGATCAGTTCCTATCATGGTATGGTGGTAGAGCTCGTGTTCTAGCTTCTGCATCTCATTATCTGGACAGTACTCCTCTTTCAACAACGCCTTAAAGTCATCCCAACTCATCATCATGGCAGCTTCCCTGCCCCTAGCCTGAAGTTGCGTGTTCCACCAAGTCAACGCTTTTCCAATCAATGAACAGGCAGCATACTTCACTTTCTGGTGGCTCGCACACTCACTTATGTCAATCACTGACTCCATCTTCTCGACCCATCTAGTATAAGCTATCGCACCTCCATTGCCATCAAAGTCCACTGGTTTGCATGCCGAAAATACCCTGTACGTGCATCCCTTGTTACCGTTGACATTGTTGCCATCATTAGCATGATCATTTCCACCATCATCTGCATGCTCATTCATGCTCACGTTGTTTCCTTGGTTACTCATATGGTCGCCGACTTGAGTGACAATAGTGGGTAGCAATCCCTGTAGCTGTCGAGCGATGATAGTTTCAAAGTCAGGGTTCTCATTGTTATTGTTGTTATTACCAGTGCCGCGACCACCTCCTCTACTTCCTCTTCCACCAATCCTTCCACCCCTATGGGCTGCACCACCTCGGTTAACTCGAGTCGATCTTCTTGGAGGCATGTTTCTACAAGAGGGTATTGGTAAACGTTAGATAGGAAGTAGGTAAGGTAGGTTGATATACGTGTCGTAACTCTATGCTCAGCTACCTATTTGACAGATTCATGAATTTGATAAGTCAACATTGCATCATGTTATCGTAAAAACGTTGGCCAGGCGTTTTTAGGATAGCATCATACCATATATCCTTATCATCATCACTTCACGTCAATCTAGCCTATTCCATCCTCGAGTAAATTCCTCAAAACCCTTAAGTTAAGTCACAATCCAACTTAATTCCGCAACTCATCAAACAAGAACTGTCTTGAAACTAAGTTGTAAATCGTTAACGAAACTTAATGGTTTTGGAAAATGGACTCAATTTTGGAGGTTCTTAAGGCCTAATACTAGGCGTCAATAACTCGCAAGGTAAGTATGTACATAATTGCACACATAGTCCCTATTATGCAAACTATATGAAGGTTCTTAGGTTATAGTCTAGGTCAAACCACCTAATTCTCTATAACCAAGGCTCTGATACCAATCTGTCACACCCCAAAAATGGCGCAGCGGAATGTCATTTAATGGATGTGACTTCAAGATCAAGAACACATGGTGTCATAATAGAGAAATACTAAATGCATAACATCACAACACAAGTCAAAGTTACAACGATCCCAAAACACGGGTAAATAGATGTCTTGCTACATAAGTTCACAATAATTAAGTCTTAAGGGAAACATTTCAAATGCATAACTCCTCGGGAAAACACAACCCAGAGAGTCTTGTCTTATGTCTGCTAAGCCAGGCCAATACTCAACCTTCTAAAGCAACTTCATTCTTAACACCTGAAAATGGATACTCGAAAACGTCAACATAAAGTTGGTGAGCTCGTAGGTTTGAAAGTAAACCACGAAGCTGTGACATAAGTAGTGTAGGACAATAGTGAGCAAGATATACGAATATATGCATTTAAAAGGAAACACAGTGCTAGCGACAACTGAACCTACCAATGATGTTACACACATGTTACCAATAGTGGGGAGCTACCCCAGATAGTACTATCCATTTGTTTCGGCTCCAAACGGAGTTAAACAGTTGCGCATACATGAAACACATATTTATCATCACAATGGGTCACATATTTCAATCAAACACACATATTGTCCAAAAAAAAACATATAAACATTGTATCACAGCATGAAAACAGTTAAAACACTATTTGAGTACCATTTTCCCCCAAGGAAAATATTATGAAAAAGGGGCTACGAGAACTCACCTTAGCAAAGCAGTGTGAATAGAGTAAAGTTAAATTGTAATAGCGGATGGCACCGACACGCGACCTAAATTAGTATGACAAGTCTTAGTTTACAGTTTTGTTCACGACTCAAAGTGTTAAATAAATTTAAGTTTCTCAAGTGGTTGTGTTCGATGTTGCTTGTGTGGCAGAGTTTATGTTTAAATCATTTAAAAGTGTTTGTAAGTATTGGCTCTTGGAAAAGTACACAAATACGTATGATTATATAAAAAGGATTCAAGATGGATAGGTCTTCGGTTCGAGAGTAACCGAAAGACTTAGTACGGAAAGTATTCTCAAGTAAAGTGTTTTTGAAATAAACGTTGATAGTAAAATGTTAAATACTTACGTTAAGTATTTATAAAATGTTTACATTGTCCGGCAATATATACATTAAGTTAGTGAACAATAAGTTAGAAAATTTTTATTTTTTTAATGTAGCTTAGATATAAGTTTGTATTAAATCAATGGCCAATCAAATAAAATTTTCTTTTACTTAATTAACTGAACACAAATATAGTTTTACACATCATTATGTAAATTTCTTTTTCATTTTCAAGGATGACGCTCCCATTTGTTGTGTTCGAACAGTGGTTTTTCGACAAAAGGCCAAGCACTCAAATCCAAATTTGACAACAACAAGCTCCATAAATAAATACTTAAACGAAAATTAACCTAGTAAATTAAGTAGTAAATGATTACTTTCCAAGTAGAGCCATACTTGTTTTCTTAGTAGATTTATAAGTTACTTGTGTTTATTTAGGTTCAAAATTAAGTAGTAAATGATTAGTGTTGTGTTTTTATCTTTTAGTGGTTTAAGAGTTCGAGTATGCCACACAAGCCTCAATTAACAATTCCTAACATCTAATTTATGTGCTGGTCGATTAGCATATATATATGTTCAAGAACAAAGTGTATAATTTATAAAATCTCGACCATAACATCAAAATCATTCGAGTTTATCTACATATATATTCAAAAACACAAGATTAAAGATTAAAGAAGTCCTTACAATGGTTACTATGTGGTTCGACTAGAGGAAGACCAAGATCAATAGTTTGCCCAAGATTACCAATTTACTCCAAGTAAGCCCAGAACCACTTTAAGCTTTGTTCCAATACACTTAGCTTTGTGAAAATTGGATGGAAAAATGAGTGTGTGAGTTCCTTGTGGGTTCGACCAGTTAAGAAGAAAAAGAAAGGAAAGTCTTGGTCAATGGACTAGCTTAGAAAACATTTTAGGTTCATTTGTGGCAAAGTTACAAGAATAGTGTTCCATGATTTTTAGCAATAACATCTAACAATGTAAACATGTGACTATGTTCACGGGAAGTGAGCTTGAAAATGAAGGTGTGCACATTTTTGTGATATGTTTAGTCATTCCAAAGTGCAAAGCTCAAAAATATATTCTTGTGTGTTTAGGTGCTCGATGCACAGTGAAAAGAAAAGAAGAAAATTTGGCCAAAGTATTTTGCTTTTACATTTATTTAGTGTATTTTGGGTACCATTTGAGCTTTAGGTGTAGTCTGGCATTTTTAGCAAAACGCGTAATATATGATTTTGAGGGTATTTTTATAAAACTAATAATAAAATATTATTATTGGCTCAGAAACATATTTATTGTCTTTAACCATAACTGACTAGGTGTCGGTACGCGTGCGGCTCGTTTTCTCAATTCGTGCAATTTAGTTAAAAGTTATACGCAAGAGAAATATGTAACTTCAAAATAAATTATTTTGAGTTTTAGGGTTGAGTAAAGACCTGGAAAATGCAGGTTGTTATAATCCCACTAATTAAAACATGTATGTTTTGAACATACATGTTTTAAGCATACATGTATATTTTGAACATACTTGTTTTAAGAAAGCCTCGCATATATGTTTTGAACAACATGTTTTAATCATTTTTTAACTTACAAACAAAAAACATACTCACATATGATTACCACTTGCTCAGAAACAAAAAGAAGAAAAAAAGAAAAAGAAAAATAAATAATACCATGATTACCATGACTATTTAAGAGTTGATTACAAAATTTGTCATTGTGGTTTAGATACATGTTTTGAACATACATTCTTAAAAACACCATATTGGTTGTCATTAGTTAGATCCCACTAATTAAAACATATATGTTTTGAACATGTATGTTTCGAACATACATGTTTTGCACAGTTCAAAACATATATGCATCCATTTATATCAACTTTAAAACAAATATGCATACATCATGTTTCATTGTCTGGTTTCTATTGCATGAAAAAAAGCAAGGGAAATTAGATGTGTTGCTTGGTTTAATAAGAAAAGATTGCATGCCAATGAGTCACTGAGGTACACGATTAATAATTGACAAAGGGAAGTGATTTGCACACTCCACTAGTTGATTTGCACACTCAAAAGTATTGTGTCTTGACACTTATACCCTTATAGGAGTGAACATGAGTAAAAGTGGTCTATGGGTATATATGTCAAGATACAATACTTTTGAGTGTGCAAATCAATTAGTGGAGTGTGCAAATCATCTCCCTTAGTGATGATATAAAAGCCTTGTAATCTAATAGGTTAAGAGTGATGGTATTATAGGTGTGTTTGGGCGTTGGACTTGTTAATCTAATAGGTTAAGAGTGATGATATAAAAGCCTTGTAATATTTATGTAAAACAAGTCCAAGCCGAAGCCCAAAGAAAGCACATGAGGCACTCATATATGGAAGTATAAAAGCCTCAAACACACCTCATTTGATAGGTGTGCTTGAGTGTGTAAGTGTGTGTGTTTTATGAATGTAATATGTTCTAGTTTATCTCTCTACTTTCTCTCTCTAACATACGCATCATTCAAGTCACCAAAGTCCTTCAAAGATTAGTGAAATAGTTAGTTCTAAGGTCCTACAAGTGGTATCAAGAGCCTCGGGATAATTCTAGGTTGTTTTTGATTAGATTTAGGTGAAAAATTTCGAATTTGGGCTGCTGTTACGTATTTTATCGAGTAAGAGTTGAAGATTATCGAGTAAGCTTAGCGATTTTCTAGGTATATCGAGTAAGACAGGGTCTTATCGAGTAAGGGTGAGTGTATCGAGTAAGCTATTGTTTTTATCGAGTTTGCTTACTGTTGTATCGAGTAAGCCAAGGCAGTATCGAGTAAGCTCAGTTTTATCGAGTAAGGTTTTCCTATTTGGCGAGTTAGCCGGTTAGCGAGTTAGCTAACAACCCTTATCGTTTATCGAGTAAGGTTTCTTGCTTTTATCGAGTAAGGGGGAACTTTACTTCGTTGACAATCCTTTATCGAGTAAGGAAAGTAGCATCGAGTAAGGAATAGTTCATCGAGTTAGAAGCTTTATCGAGCTAACAGATTCTCCGAGATAAACCCTTATCGAGTAAACCAAACCCTTATCGAGGAAACCTATATCGAGTAAGCACCTAGTTCTATCGAGTAAACAACATGTTTTATCAAGTTAGCTACTTTTTCCGAGATAGAATTTCAAATTTCACCAAAAACATCTAATCTACAACAACAACCTTTGTTATCTTTCAAAAGATCCTCAGAACAACTTTTCACTTAGAATTCAATCCATGGCAACTCAACAAGATATTCATGCTGCCGGTGCCAACAACAATATTATTCCACAACAACAAACTGC
>LBNU01027763.1:2838-14263 GCA_014162995.1 Artemisia annua | reverse complement strand
GCAATCCCCACCAGGCAGTGCACTCTGACCGAGTCAGTATAGTGTATGCAAGTACCGGGGATGACGTTCTCTCGCAGGAATAGGTCGTTAGGCTAAGTCTACCTAATCTATCGTCTTTAAGGGGTGGAGGAAAGATTCTTTTGTATTTTTATATTTTATTGAAAGCAGTAAAATCTTGCGTTTTTGGCTTGTGGGTGGAGAGAGAGGCGGAATAGTTGCTAGTCAACAACCCAAGTTTATTCTACTTTAATCTACTATATTTTTGTATTTTTTGGTTTTGAGACAAACAATGGTGGGAGAGTATGTGTTTACTTAGATTTCATTGAACTCCCTTAAATATCTTTTACCATGTATTAGTATTTTGAGTTTGGTTTGATGACGGGTGTATTCCTAACAATCGTAGGAGTGCGTTTCGAATTCCGGTGTAAGCGTGCGTATGATATTCCTACCTCACTATGGAGCGAGGTACGGTCAAGCTGCGGGTGATGCATGAGGCTCAGGGGCCGATAGCAACTATGCATTGAAGTACTACCTAAAATCGATTAACGCACCAACGATTCACGTTTTCTTAGAGCGCGAGCGTGTTACGTTAGTAGGAGCGTTAGCCAGTTTGCTCAGTCTAATTAGAGTGAGAACAGGCAGCCCAAACACAATCGAGCGAGCATGACAGCGAGGTGCGAGGCGGAATGATAGAGTCAATGTTAGTGTCGAGTGTAAGTCGTAGAGCGAAACAACAGAAGCGTAAATTAAGCCTATCATGTGTGAGAAGAGAGAGCGAGAGGCGAGCGAGCATATATCATCACAAGCACATGAGAGATCATAGAGACATATTGTATGAATAAAGACTTATCTTGGATTAAACATGCAAGTTAGAGGGGTTAGGATACCCTCTAAGGTCTGTAATACACGTACTAGGGTTTAACCCTAAAGTTCTCCACTCCAAAATTCGTCACAAAATAAGAAAAAACGTTCTATATATATAGAAAACGCGGGCTGACGGCGTCAGCCCAATAGGTGACGTCGTCAGCTCGGCGATTAGGGTTTCCTGACGGCCTTGGTTGACGTGGTCATAATTGCTGGTTCCAGATCTGACGGCCTAGGTTGACGGTGTCACAATTTACACTACGAACTCTCTGGGTCGTCACGAGTCTTTTTTCCACTTCTGGACTTCACTTGTTCCTGACGGCGTCACTTAGTAGAGTGTGACGGCGTCACCTTCAGTAATCTTCAAGGTCTTTTGAGTTTTTGTTGTTTTCCGCACTTTTTCACTCCGAAAACGCCCGAAAATGCTTCTTTTGCGATTTTCCCTTCAAAAGTACCTAAAATGAGAAAAGAAACGACTTTGGGTGAAATCCAAACCAAAAACATACGACTTAGGACTCAAAACCGAAAACGCCCGAAAATGCTTCTTTTGTGATTTTCCCTTCAAAAGTACCTAAAATGAGAAAAGAAACGACTTTGGGTGAAATCCAAACCAAAAACATACGACTTAGGACTCAAAATGACCCCTAAAAACGTAACATTTTTCGTCTCATCATCCTGCCAACTCACGATGTTAGAAGTCCGCCCATACAAGACTTGTAACATATAAGTTCACATACATTTCCATAATAAAAGTAATACACCTGGTTGTCAGAACACACGTGGTCATAATAGTTCACATTAATAATACTTCGTATATAATAAATCAAGAACGCTCCGTCGACAGGGGAGACTTTGCACGCTCTGAACAAGGGAGACTTTATGTCACTCCACCACCTAGGCGAGATTTATTCGTCACTCCACCGACATGGCGAGATTTATTGTCAAGTACACTCCGAACAAGGGAGACTTTTTGTTATAATACGTATGGTACATTAAATTTAAAACAAGTCATACGTTCAAAAGTAAGTTCAACAATTCGATTCAAGTTCAAGAGTTCAAGTCAAAGAGTTCATAAAATAGTTATCAATTTAGTTCGAGTATGATTCATGCATTCCACCCCAAATAAGTAAAACGGTAAAAATGGGATTGTGAATACTCACAAGCATAAATAGTGAAACAAAAGTTATTTAAGTTCATATATGTACAAACAATATAGTTTAAGTATAGTTTCATGCATTTCACCCCAAATAAGTAAACGATAAAAAGGGGACTGTGAATACTCACTTTAAGCAATTAGTACAAGTTATGAGATATGAGTACACGAATAACCGCATGAAGCCCTAAGAGCAACAAAGATGGTGGTAAAAAGGGATTCAAGATAAGAACACAAGAAACACAACCAATTCAATAACCCAAATCAACGATCAAACACAAACCCGAATCTCCAAGCAACCTAAATCTTCAAAAACCAAGTTTTCCAATAACCCAAAAGCTTGTAAATTTCTAGTAGAAGGCTTGAAAAAACTCTAGAATCAAAGGTGATTTGATTCTTGTTTATGGTGATTAGTGATTAATACCTTAGAGTTGTAACCTTGAACTAATGGCGAATAATAGTTAAAAAATCAAAAGTGATGGGTGGATTTTGGTCTGTGGTGGTATATGACAAGGAGAAGCACAAGAGGAGGAGAAAATATGCATATTTTGGTGGTGAGGATGAATGAGATTTAGGGTTACGTTTAAACGGGAGGTAGTTGGAGTGTTTAAATGGGCATAATGATGATATTTCTTGAAAAATGGAGAAGCATGGGCATGGGGAAGAGGGTTGGACGGTTTGGGGGTCTCAAGATAAAGTAAATCAGATTTTTGAAGTTAAGTTTGTAAAAAAGGAGGGAAACATTTAGTTTTTATAAGATTTGATCATTAGTGTGTTTATATTTGTGTTTATAACATTTAAATTAATCGTACGGTTTTAAAAACGTGAATTACGCAGTACCGGGTAACTTAAAAACGTGAATTTTAGAAAGTTGTTCTAAAATGGTTATGAGGTGTTAAAATGATTAATTTTAATATTTCATGGGAGACTTGGGCTTTTCGGAGTGTTAAAACATATATTTTTTTTAAAAACGTAGACTGAAAACGCGTAAAACGCAAAATGTGCAAAGTTTACGCAATAATGGAAAAATAACGATGTGATTCCTGCTTCTGGAATAGAGAGTAAGCTTCTCTTCTTTCGCTGCCTCTGCCTCTCCTCTGGTTTAGAACCTTTATGAAATATGCATGAAATGAATGTATAATGTCTGAAATATATAGAATAAACATAGTCTAGGGTCGGTTCCAGTTAATGTACGTTTACGACGGATGCGGGCTAACCCAGCCGGTTACCCATAAAAGTCAATTTCCACGAAATTAAAGTAAATAGAACAAGTAAGTGGTTAACTAATGACCCGGAAAATATGGATTGTTACACTTTCTTACTTCTCAACGAATCACAAAGACCCATGAACTCAACTCCTTATCTTTATGCTTATGAAGAACGAAATACGATTTGACACCACATTTTTCTTTTAGTTGTATTTGAACGGCTTCAAAATCTTGTATAAGATCTAATGTAGGTGTTTATAATTTTTTTTTTCCTAGAAAGAAAAAAAGATAGATTCTAACATTTTTATTATAAATCTTTCTTTATAACGAGTATTTTTGGATATTAAAAAAGATCTATGATGGGAACTAAGATCTTGCACTTTTTCTTTTATGTTTGTTGTTTGAGTTGTTGAAAGTAGATGGGTTGATGTTAGTGGTCGTTGTTTCTTGTTAAATCGCGAGGTTGTACGAAGATCAGTTTTAGGTTAGGTTAGATGTAGCTGTTGTTGCTTGATATGGGTTATGTTTTTTATTCTACTTGTTTCTTTACTACTTTTCTTTTTCATTTTTGATAATGAACCAAGAAGGACTCGCTTGTCTGAAGTTAAGGAATGCGTTATTTATAGGCTCCTGTGACTTATGTATCTTATCTATAATACTATAAGATTAGGCCCTCTAATTTAAGGTGGAGTAATGAAGATAGAGGTTTTTGAGTTAAAAAGGAGAGTTGAGTCCTTGAATGTTCATGTATAGTAATTGCAAGAATAATGAGCTACATATCAAGAGTCCATGGTTACAAGTTTCTTATTAAAGGAGAGTTGTTTTCTATTAATGGTGGCTATACAGTTGTTATAGAGTTACAAATAAGAGTTGAGGTTTATAAAATACATTGTCACTCATTATCACCATAATCAAAAACAAATTATTTGTCTTGCAACATAATTGAAATACAATGTCTAACAAGTCTACATGTAGCAAGTCCTTCCAGGCAGGTAGCAAGTCACCCCAGGTTGCCCAGCGTAATGGTGACTTATTCTTGGAATAGCTCGATTCGGGTATTAGTGGCACGGTTGTTGTTATGATTTGCCGTGTTTGGGATGTGAATGCAGTAACTGGCCGGTATTTGAGCACTAATTTTGTGGTCTGTGATGCGAAGGTAAGTTAGAATTACATTGATTGACATTTATAGTTATGCATAGAGTATGGATAACTTACATGTTGATGCAGTTTTTACCAGGGAAAGGCGATACATTGCACTGCTAGGAGCAATATTGCTCACAATTTTGTAGGTTTGAAAGAAGGTTCTGTTTACTCCATCAAGAACTTCATTGTGCAGCCAAACAAGGATGACTATCGGATCATAAGGCATGATCCATACATGCTTGAGTTTGATGGGTCCACAACCACTAGAAAGGTTTCTGTTATCTCTGATGGCTTTGTCAGATATCCTTTTGTGTAGCACTGAATTTTAAGTTTTCTCATACCTTATTTGTTTCTCGCAGATGTTGCAGGATATGTCACAAACGTTGGGAGGATGACAGATCAGAAAACTGGCTCACGAACCCTGGATTTCTATTTGGCCAACAAGAGGTATATTCTTTGCCAATTTTTTTAGCCGACACAAACCTGAAAAATTGGTTTCCATTGATTAATGACTACCATAACTAAAAAAACAACTCACTTTTTTTCCTAAAACATGGGCCAGTCTATAAGAGTAACATTGTGGGGAGGATTGGGCGACACTCTAATAGAAAAGAAAACAAAGAATGTTGGCCTGTGTCCAATTGTTATTACTTCTGTTAATGTGAAACAGTATAACAGTGAGTAACTATAAAATATAGTGTTTAAACAACTTTACCTCAATTCTCAGGTTGCCTTTCTCTTTTCCGACTTGCAGATAAGGTTTATCTCTCGAGCAGCTCCTCTACCATGATTTATGATAATCCTGATATCCCTGCATTGATAGAGCTAAAAATTGAGATGAGGTAAGGAATACTAAATTGTGACAATATATTTTTTTCTCACTTACTATATCCTAACGTTAGCCATGGATATTGAGTGCAGTTCTGTTGAGTTGAATAAAGCAATAGTACCTGTTGATTTGTCAGAACCCAAGGATGGGACACTTGAAAATTTGCTAATCTGGGGCCGCAACAAGAGAAACAATGTAAGTTGATGTAGTTACGACTTGCTTCTATTGTTATGTGTTATGTGAGCCCATGGTATTTTATTCACTAGAAATGCATCTTTGCAGTCCATGATCTACAACTGTAAGGTAAAGATTGAGAATATTAGGACTAGGAAGGGGTGGAACTACCCGTCATGTGGTGACAATAAGTGCAAGAAAGGCGCCACACGAAAGGGAGGTAAATTTTGGTGTGATGCATGTGAAAAGAACGTTGAGTACCCAATTTTAAGGTAATTCTTTATTAGGCTTGCCTACCCTATGAGTACGTTAAATTAAAATCCATAATGTTTAATACCTTATATTTGTGCCCCGTTTTCATCAGATTCCGGCTTGAGGTAGATGTGTCAGACGATACTGCACAAACGGTGGTTGTGCTGTTTGATGAAACTGTGCAGGATTTATTAAAGTGCACACCAGAATCCCTGTTGGAAAGTGAATCTGAGGTACAATCATAATTTATATTTTAAATGCATTATGGTTTTGTACTAACCTCCAAGTGCAGGACGCAGATGGATATACCAATTTACCCCGCCCCATTTTGGATCTTATTGGAACTTACCACACTTTTGAGCTCAATTCACACACTTATTTTGAGCATGGTACTTTTGAGAGCTTCACTTGCTGGAAAATTAGCAGTGCACCACCGGTGCTAGAAATCGCGGGTTCAAGCAGTGTTGAACCTGACACAGGCTCTTCTAGCCCTCTTATGAAAAGATTGTCGAAGAAAAGTTTGTCCAAGAACCCAAATGTATCTACTCCAATGAAACTTTTGGAGGGAAAAAAATAAGAAACGGTATCACACTGTTTTCCAAATATAGAATTGAGACATAAATGTACCTTATGACTGATACATTACTTGCTGTGCCATTAATGTAGTATGGAGTTTGAAGATTCAGACATTGAGTCAGTAGATGGTGAAGAAGCCGGGATCAAAGATGGATCTGCTTCTGATAAAACAAAGCGAAGAAAATAATAATGTAGTAAATCGATACATACGAAGATTATATATACGCCAAATATTAAAAAGTGTTCTTTGCATATCTTACTATTTCAGGTACCTTCAGTTTGACTCTGAGTCGGAAGAGGAGGCGTGCTCATCAAGAGTAAAACAGCCGGAAGAGGAGGCCAGCTCACCAAAAGTTGAATCTGCCGAAGAAGTTAAAAACGATGAGGATCCTACTGCTTAGTGAATAAGTATTTAGGAAAATAAAGATCACATGGCCACAATTGTTTGTGGGTGTTAGGAATTTACAATAACAACTTTGTTTAACTTATCCTCTGTTTTGGCATGAATAATTTTGGTGTTTTAAACCCATTGATGTTTTATATTTCTATTATTTAATGATCACTATATAATATTCTCTTTATGCTTATAACCAACAATTTATATTTGAGAAGTACTCAAATGCACGAAAATTCATACTTGATAAAAAAATAACTTACAAATTACCTTATTTGCTTATCAGTACATTAATTCATTGATAAAAATTAAAACCAGAACACTGCATTCAGATTTAGCATCTAAATACAACTTGCCTTTTCTAAATTTGGCATTCACTATACAAGAATACATTTTACAACAATTTGAAAGATGCCTTGGTTATTAAGATTTTCAGTAACAACACTGAAATAATGGCAACATATTAATTTTAGAGCATTACTATAATTTTATAACACATTCTTATACACATTAAGGGATATATCGAATGCTACCTAACTAAATCTAACTTAGCATCTCAATTCGATAATTTCAATATTAAGGAATATATAAGTTTTGAAGTAAGATTCACTATAAATTTGTAACACATACTTATACACATTAAGGGATATATAATTTTAGTGATCACTATAATTTTAAACCCAACTAAATCTAACTTAACAACTCATTTCCATTACCTTATCTACCATTCACCATTTAAAAATTATCAGACAAAACAAGTGAAACAAATTGAATGCTGCCTAATTTATTGCCATGTTAAAGAAAGTGGAACAGTTAGGAAATATCAAGTGTTTGAATCTTCAATATATTCAACATCTACCTTCTTACATCATTTCCACAAAAAATTACATTATACATTGTGAATTAGGCATGAATAACGGAGCAATTAATAATGCTAACAATATTCCATCTCTTTCCAACATATTCAACAATCGAATAATCATTCAATCACATACAACTGTTAATGAAGATGGGAGTCTGCAAAAATATTGTGGGCTAAAGTTGATAAACATTCCAGATATAGGTAAAGACACAGATCCTTTGTTAAATAATTTATTAGTTTTTTTACTTTAAGACTAATATATGATACCACAGGTGAGCCATCCAACCCAGTTAATACACACACAAACCACAGCCGTGGCGAGCCATCCAACCCAGTTATTACACAGACAAACCACAGGCGTGCAGGTATTAAGTTTATTAAATTGTCCCTAAATTATTTGTTTTAGAAAATTATGCATTCATTCAATGTTTTAATTTATATGTAACCAATTTTCAACACCTGTGTTTTTTGAGGTTGACAACGGAAACATGAAACAAGTAAAATACCAAAACACGCAGCACTCAAATCATCAGGTAAAACTAACAACCATAAAGCAAATATGAATCTTAACTTATGGGAATCTATAAATTAACCAACTTATTTAAAAATTTACAAATACTTATTGTTTCTTTCATAGGTGTTCCTATTTCTTATGCTAGGGTTGGACCACCGTCGTATCAATGTTCTAACTGTGATGCAACCATGTGGTATGAGAAGAAAGTTAATAAAGATAAAAAAGCTGTGAATGCATCATTTTCCCTATGTTGCCAGGAAGGTAAAGTGTTGCTACCAAAATTCAAGGAAGCACCGTTGCCATTAAAGACACTGCTTGATTTTTCAAATCCTACAACAGCAAGATTTAGAGAACAAATTCGAGTGTACAACGGGATGTTCACCTTCACATCTGTAGGATCTAAACACACGTCTTGTGTTAGAGTGATACTTTGAGTTATATTATTAAGCACGCGGAATATACTTAACAATACTTAGAATGTTTATTGTATGATGTAATGTAAGTGAGAAAGTTGTAAGTTTAACACCAAAGCTTCAATATTATTGATAATAATACGAGTGATCTTGCTTATCACTAGGGTTACACCTTGAAGCTTTCTAATGTTGATACGTACCTAGAACAATGACCTAGGACCTCCTTTTATAGCACAAGGAGTCCTTTACAAGATAAAGATAAAACTAACAAAATAGAATATACACAAAGATCTTTTCTATAGTTATCTATATTCGTATACATAACAGTTATCCTAACAGCAGTGGTAACAATATGTAATAGCAGTGGTAATGTGTTTCCACTGCTAGTGCATTCTTCAGCAGTGTCTTCCACAAGCTTATCAGTGGTAACTGTTAGCTTTATTCCCAACAATCCTCCCCTAAACTTATGATTTCTCTGCAAATCAATAAGTTTCTTCAATTTTCATAATGTCTTAGGATTTGGGGAATTCTTCCAAACACTTCACTTTCTTCTTAATCCTTGAATAGCTCTTGAACACTGTTCTTGAATCCTTTTAATCAATGCTCTTACTTTCTCAGTATCTTCATGAACTCTTATTTGTGTTGACAACATTGAAGTAAGAGTTCCAGCTCTAAGTGGATATTCTTTCTCAGCAAACATAAAAGCATCCACTCCAGCTTTTGTAGAAACATGATGAACTTCACATGAGTCATAATAAATCCATGTAGTTTCCACACCTATAGCTTCAAACTTCCAAAAGTTGTCAGTCATGTTTGGTTCATAGAGCCTTCTTAAATCAACCCATAACTGCATTTCCTTCACATCTTTAAGACTGCCAGCATCAAATCTTTCTTGAACCAATCTCCACAGTGCATCAAGATCATCTCTGTCACATGCTTTGATAAGTTCTTCAAACTGAATGAATGATGAAGTTTCACCACCTAGCCTTGTAATTTTCCATGTTGAAGCAAAGTTGCTAGCAGTGTAAACTTCCCAATCAATGATAGGATGTCTGACTTGCAGTGGGTCTAGATAAAAATCTTCTTCTTCTATCAAAATCGTATCAGTCAGCTGTTCTTCTGTGAATTTCTCAGACTGAACCTTTTGTTCTTCAACAAATCTTGTTTTCTTTTGAGTCTGAGGTTCTGCATCTTTAGCCTTTCTCTTCAAGTGAGGAAATCTTCTTTCTTCTTCTTCTTCAGAGTTCATAGGAATAAAGTCAAGATCTTGCCTTTTAACTCTGTAGTAGACACTTTCAACCTGATCATGGGTCATCCCTTTGAATTTATGCATTTTCCAGCCACCAACATGACAACAATAAGTTTTCATCCATGAAATCACTTGTGCTTTGGTTGGTTGCCTTGGTTTCTTTTGACCCTTTCTGACTGAATTTATTGCTTCTTGAAGTGCTTGTCTGTTCTTCATCTCAATAAAATCTTTCAACTGAGTTGTTCTTTGTTCCTCAGTTAAAGTCATATCTGCAATAAGGTCAATTGCTTTCCTCTTGATTACTGGGTCATGCTTAACCAAGAATTCAACTTCATCAGCTGTAGGTACATATGTGAAATCTGGAGTCTTCTCTCTCAGAATTGTAGGTGGAACAGTGGAAATTGGATTTACATCCATAGGAGCAGTGGTTTCCAATCTGTCCAATCTTTTAGCCTCCATGAAGTCTGCAACTTCATCTTCTCTAATCTTTCTGGCAACTTCAGCATCATGATCAACTTGAGCTTGTACTCTCCTTTTAACTTTCCTTTTTGGTTGCTCTTCACTCTGCAATACTGCTTTACCCTTTTCTTTTCTTATCTTCTCAATTTCTTCCTCTACAGTGGTAATGGTCTGACTAGCAGTGGGAACCATTTGCTCTGCAGTGGTAATGTAAACTTCAGTGGGAATTGGATCAGAAGTGGAAATATTTGTTGCAGCAGTGAAATCTTTATGCCCTGGTTGATCTGTATCAAGTTGATGCTGTAGAGAAATTTCTTGCTCTTCAGTATCATCCATTTGCTCAAATGCCAAATCTTTAACTCCAAAATCAACATCAGCATCAAAATCATCTTCTTCTCTGAAATCAATTCTCCTCCCCTTGGTTTCAGCATCAGTTTTCCTCCCCTGTTTGGGAGAATTCCCAAAATCTTCAAAGAAATCTTCACTGGGAGAGGATGAAGAAGATACCATTAACTTTGCAGTCCTTTTCTTTTGCTGTAACCCCTGTACTTCATCCTTCAAGGCCTGAATCTCTTGGTTCAAAGCTGTAACATCCTTGGCATGTTTCTCCTTTACTTGTGCCAAGTCTTTCTCCAGAGATCCAACCTGCTTTGCTAATTTGGTACATAATGCCATCAATTCCATTGGTTGCTCACTGCCCTCAACACTTCCAACTGTGTTACCTGTTGGGAGAGGTGAATCATAGGGCATTGGTTCAGAATCCATCCTAGCAGGGCTAGAATGAAGTCTTGAACCACCCACCTGATGTGGTCTATTTACAGCATATTTTTGACCTGAGTTTAAGTGTAGGAGAAAGACCCAATCAAACTAACTGAAACCGCCAAAGATATACGTTGGTTTTTTGTGTTTGTGAACTGTGGCATGGAACGGATATTGCATAAATGCATGAAAAAGCCAACGCCAAAAAGTCCCGTAAAAAGAGCAGCGAGATTTGGAAAAGAGTCAAGAAGCCGAGTCAAAGATGAATTAGCTCCCAAGTAAAGCCCGTGACGATGTTTTCATTACTTAAAGACTCGTGAATATGAAAAGTAGATAACTTAATCGAAGATTAAAAGATGATTATCATTGGTACACATGCTCCCCAAAACTCCGAGCAGGGTCACCTTTATATCATTGAAGACTTTGATGAAGAGCTCGTTAACAATCCTCAAGATTACAAGGACTTAAGTCTACTTTTAGAAGTGCGTTTATAGTGTAGAAAGAGTTTATGTGTCCGTTTGCATAAATAGATATAGTTGAGGGGGCTTGATGTATAAAGGAATCCACAAGGCACAA